>VOMN01008451.1:0-23561 GCA_014899125.1 Orchestia grillus
TGTAGCAGCCGCTACATTTCAAAGTAGCGCTGCCCAGCTCTGGTTATGAGCAACATGTACACATATCATATACATGCTATGAGCAACGCAGTGTTATGACGATTTCGCCGGGTATGAGCGCGGTATTAAATACTGACTAAGATTAATTTCAGGTTTACCCCTTTCGTCATTTTTTGACATCAGATGCTATTATATTTTTTCTTGATGGATATTGAAATAAAAGATTACATGAAACACATATCACAAAAGAGTCACGTTTTTTCGACGTACATTGATTAAAAAGCAAAATTGTTTCGATTTGTTCATGTTGTTTACTAAATATTGTCATGTACACTATACTTGCAAAGTGTGCAACCTTATACATGTGTAGACTTAGTTTTTTTCCTGTGCGTTAGAACACAGTAATTAATATCTGGGGAATTAGGTTCTTAGATTGTAGAGACGAATGTAATGCATCGTTGCTTTTAGCATTAGCATATGGGTAATTTTTTAATTTAACCTTTTTTATCAAATACAATTTTATTTTTTGTATTTTGTATGTTAGCACTGAACCTTCGCGTTCATTAACGTTTGATCACTTCTAAAAGTGTACTGTTTTATTCTGGCTTCTCTTCTCATCTCACGCGTGAGACTCCTTAGGAACCAACTAATCAGCACTTGTGTAGAACAGTGTTTCAAATTTGATCCACTGGCAACAGAGATTCTTTGTAAATGGCCAGAAAATAGACGAAAATACGACATGACCTTGACTCACATTTTATGTCAGTATTTTCATGGTAAATGTGCTGATGGGTCTTCCATTAAGATCAGTTTCATGAAGGAATTAAGTTAGCGCATACTCTTTCACATCACGGGATAGAAAATTGGAATTCATAATATTGAAAACAAAGAGGAAGAAATGAAAAATCATTATTTACTGTCTTTTAAACCATTGTTTGACAATGTAGTAGTAAATTAAGTAAGTTAAATTTAACGGGAGTACATTTCGGGCCAAATACATATCCCACATATGTATGGTAATCTTCATTAGATTTGTAATTTCCTATAAAAAGTAAAATATTTATACAGTATTTTCAAATGTTTGTAGTGTAGATTTTTAATTTTCAAGCGAGATTCAGTACATAGTTTTTGAAGCAAATATTGAACTTTCAAATCCCTATTTTAAAAGAGTTAGCCCTATTGTCTACAAAAAACGAAAACTTTCGCAAAGAACTATACTTTTAACGGTAACAACACTAATATGTATTTCTAAAAAATTCAAATTGACCGCATTGCTTTCTCCCGCAATCGTTGCTAAGATAGTATTCGTTGTACTTTGTGAAAAAACTTTGCCCTTCATCAGTCTGAGATATATAATTAAATAAGAAAAAAATTGCATTTCGCTGTAGAAGAGACAAGCTACAAGAATGCCACAGAATATCGAAGAACTAAGGTACTAGAGATTGATTTTGCATTAATTTTATATTATGAGCTATGGAAGCTACCCAATCTAAAATGTGTCTCATTAAAGTAGGTAAAAAAATTAATTAAGAGTTTGCTTAACTTTTGGCCCTATTGTTTGCGTAGATTGTTTGATCTGTTTAAAATGAAATGAAATATTGTACCCAATTTCACAGACACAATTTGCTTGAGTGAAGTGGAATACAAAAAGTCCCTATTTCTTATTTCTAGAGGCTTAATTTTCCTCGTGAGCCTTGACTGACTAGGCCTGCGGCTGCAAAGGTTGTTACAAACAGTACTTGTAGAATTACCTGTCAGGATAAGCCATTTATCACTATTTCTCACTATCATACCATTTATTCACCCATTAAAAATATCGATCTACTGCAAACGTGCAGCATATAAATTGTATCTGTTTTCATATTGCTTTTAGAATTATTTTGAACGGAACTTTTAAATAGAATAAAAATTGTTTTCAAAAATGTGTAATTCTTTCAGAGTCATTTTTCCCTTCCTGCTGATGTACGCCCTCGAAATTTTCATCATCTATTTAAAACGTAAGTACCGAAGACAAAGGTTAAATTACTCAGTATCATTTACGTAACCTCATGAGTTCTAACTTCCTTTGAAATTTAGCCGTCGTTTTTTCACACATGTTCCATGTAGTGTTAATACTCTTTATGACCGCAGATGCAGAAGAAGTTGATGGAGAACCACTCAAGTCAATATCAGTACCTGAATATAACTTTTACCACAGATGCGTATGACGCTCACAGGTAGCTACAGCCCAATAGCACCAACAGCAGCAGCGCGCTGCCTTATCGATCATGGCGAACGTGTGCACACTCTCGTGTCCATGCTGCTGTCCGGGCACGTGAAGGTGAACGTGCTGCGCTGCAGCTGCTGCTGCTGCTCCACTCTATTTCTGCGCAGCACTTTCTCCTTCTTTGTGCGAGAGCTCGAGAATTTCTTGCCATGAGATTACATTAAAGTATTGCATCGATAAGCAGTCTTTGAGTAATAAATTTCTCTTGTTGTCACTTCCTTAACGTCGAATTACCAAAGGCTTCCGCCTAGCCTTGTGGTTCAGATAAAAATAATCGCCTGAAATGCCCAAATACTTCAAAGATGCTAATCGAAGCTCTGTGTTTCTTACAGTGTATTCTCTCGTTTTGAAAGACTTGTTTAGAGTTAGCGCAGTGATGTGCCTAGGAGATGTGCGCACGGATTCTACGCATAGAGCGCTAGACGGGTTTCCCGCACAGAGCGCTAGACGGGTTTCCCGCATAGAGCGCTAGACGGGTTTCCCGCATAGAGCTCTAGACGGGTTCCCCGCATAGAGCTCTAGACGGGTTCCAGCAGCCAATCGCTCTACAGTCGACCCTCGCATGGAGCGGTGTCAGCTTGAACGAGAAACAAATATCACGGAAAATATTTGTGTCATAAAGAATAAATAGAGCGTGTGATAAGACGCTAATTAGAAGATAGAACGGTTATGTTCTGTAACCGATCGAGCACTCTATATATGGACGACTGTGTATCCATGTAAGTGATGGAAAGACGTGATTCACGACGACCAACCTAGCTATATTCCTGCTATTTGGGACTCCACTTTTAGTACTGACAACTCGTAGCGCATATTTAATGTTAGTTAATTTCAGTATTGGCTAGCAATCATCTGGTCAAGGCGGGACAGATTCTTAATGTGCACACGATCAGCTGATGAGCTTATGAATGTATTCCTACTCCATTTTTAAATATACGGTCGTTAAGAATTGAGGTTTTTGAACGTATTCCAATCCTGCAAGTAAGATGCTAGTGGTAAGATATTTTTTTCTTAATTCGTTTAAAGCGACAAAGCAAAACGTTAACTGCGGATCTGCATTGAGAACTGCGTGAAATAGAACTTGGGCAATGTTAATTAAAGGTTAAGTATTATGAGTAACCTTTAATCTGTGCAGTTTTACTTGCCACTTAACGCCTCCCAATTACAGTTTCTATCAACGTTGTTTAAGCGACATAAGTTGCATCCTCTAGTTTCTAAGTACTTCTCACAAGGTGTGTGACCAAAGAAATTCAGTATTCGATTATACAGTACATACACGTGCATGAAATAGTTATACTCCTAGTAATTGGATTCAAATAGTCACAGTACGGATAAGCTTGATGCAATGCATCTGTTTGCATTTCTTAGAGAATCAATTTCTTTTCAATTTTAAAGGGTCATGGGAAGGCATCTTGTGCGCATCAGCTTTCCGGAGAAACCTCCAACCTTAGTCGAGGTCGGCAGGCAAGAGTGAGTCATTGTAGCCA
Organism: Orchestia grillus; assembly: GCA_014899125.1. Taxonomy (NCBI): domain Eukaryota; kingdom Metazoa; phylum Arthropoda; class Malacostraca; order Amphipoda; family Talitridae; genus Orchestia; species Orchestia grillus. The sequence continues at coordinate 3,754 of VOMN01008451.1, forward strand.
TGAGTACCCCCTGTTTCAACGGAAATGTATCTCGATTTTGTACCATTAAGGTACTATGTTGACCACTCTTAATTGTTCTGGCTACACTCGGGGTATGGAATGTCCTTGATAAAGTAAACAACACATATTTAGTTTTGAACTTCTCTCGCATGTTGCTGAGCTTATTTAAGAGACCCATTACTCATATCGTAAATTTCCATTATTCATTTAGTGATTGATCGTTTTGTAGCTGACATCCCTTCGTGAGTTAATTCTTCGTCTCACTGATGGTAATTTAATGGTCAACTGTAAGCCGCATGTAAACCTTTTTTGTTTCTTAGACACAAACTGCGCTTCATTTTTGCCGTAAGGGGACATACATTTCTCAAAATAAAATGTTCCGGGTATGAATATTTCATCTGGTTCAAGTACTTCTTGTAGCTATTCTGATCATGAAGTATTCCTCGATATCATTACACCTAGTATTTTTGCTTCTCCATAAGTGCTTAATATTTTTTTTTCAGAATTCCGTTATCCACGGTAGAGTTGCCTAGACCAGTTTAGTCAGATCTAAAACTGGAGAAATTCAGTTCTCGATGATAATGTTATCTATGGCTTTTCTTCTTACACGTGTATTTCCTATTCAAAATGAACACTTGCTCTAATACGTTAATTTAACTAAATTACATCCAACTAACAAATTTTTATAGCCCCGGAGCATGTGGAACATCGATTTTGAACCCGACGGGTTCTGAACCCGTGATGGGTGATGTACAGTTGTGTAATAGGAAATTTGTTGTTCGTACTCACCGCTGTTGTGGTCAATTCTTTTTCTATAGGTCAAATCACTGGACCGATTTCGACGGTCTTTCTTCAAATTTTTCTCAAGGTAAAATAAAACCTTTGTTGACTCAATTTGAAAAAATGTAAAAAAGTGTTCAGAAAAATTGAAAGTTAATAGTCCATAAACTACATATAATCGCCATCTTTGCATTTCCTAGAGTTTCTCTGTGCATCCGTTCTTTTCTAATTAATCTCAGTCAAACTCGACTTTTGTACCTCTGCAGTGACACCACAAATCGGATTTCAATGGAAAATAGAAAACAAGAAGAAAGTAGGTTCTTTAAAAAAATATATTTGTAGCTTCTCATTTGAGACAGAAGCTGGAAGACGAGTTTCTGCTCCAAAAAAGATGTCTAGTTTCCAGATTGATCAAGGTATTAATCCTGTCTTGTGCAGAAGTTTCGTGTCGTAAAAAATGTTGATTTAATTTTCGTCTATCCGCATACAAATAAGATCTCGTTTTATCTTCAACCTTTATAGAATGAGGAGCAGATTACGAAAACTTTAAATTACGTGGAAGTATTGGTTCAAATCTGAATACCGTTATGTTGAAAATACAGTTCCTTTAACTTAACTACAGGGTAAAGTTTATTGAGATTGGATGATAAAGATTCCGTTATTTTGGTAAACAACATTACTGAGCATGATTGAAAGCTTTCTCAGCGAAAATAAACTTAAGGAAGTTCAATTTCAATCGAGTATTCTCAAATACAATTTATGAACATAGATTTCACACAGAGATGCCCTTATTTTAATTCAGCGCATTTTAAAAAATTTGATAGCGAACGACAGTCAAAACGTAACGGTTGTGAGTAGCTCCTCATTGTAATTAGTCATCGGAAAATGATGTGAACACTTGCGCGTACTGCCATTGCCGGGCTACAGGTGACGGTGCAGTGAATCGATTCTTTTGAATTCAATTTCTCCAAACATAAACTTTCTGTAAACTGATGGGGTCGTTGACCGCTCAAAAGTGGAACCGATAAAACTCCATTTCCGAACACTTTTTCTACTCATAGTAACTGCTTTTACATGCACGTACAAATCACTTGTCTTGAAATGACTAACACTCAAGAAAAAATTGATGTCTGCTACCTATAAGTTATTAATGTCAAATTTATTGTGACTGGAATATTGTGTACTTCGTTAACAGCTACACTTTTACCATGGTTGAATGTACATAAGTATGTTTTATATACTTGTATCACAACATTGCAGCCTTCGCAAGATCAATTATTAATTTAGCCTTGTATCGTATTGTTTGTTATGCAAAATGAGATATGGCATTAAATAGTACTCATTGTTGTTCCACATACCTATCGATATGGGTTGGCCAAAACCCGTAGCGGAAAATTTTCAATTTTGATCAATGTTGTTCAGGTTATAATCTTAAAATTCATTATTCTGGGGCCTTTCACCTCAATGCTACGACTTATTTTTCCTGAAATTCATTATTCTGGGGCCTTTCACCTCAATGTTAAGACTTATTTTTCCTAAAATTCATTATTCTGGGGCCTTTCACCGCAATGCTAAGACTTATTTTTCTTAAAAGTCATTATTCTGGGGCCTTTCACCTCAATGCTAAGACTTATTTTTCAACCATGTATGATCCACTGCACTTTCATTTTGATTATTAATTTGTTTCATTCGATAACTTAATCCTCAATTCTGATATTCATTCATAGTTGTTTTCAGTAACTTCAGAGTTTTAATTCATGCAAAACGTGAAAACACCTTAAAAAAGCAGCATCTAGTTCTTTTAGGGTGCTAATGTGTTACCGATGTTAGTCTATTTCTTCCTGGTACTATCTGTTTGCCTTACATAGGTTAAAAAATATTGAAAATCTGCCAAGAAACATCTGAAGTATTTTTTTAATTTCCCGGAAATCACTAAAAACGTCGTACGGTCGCCGCCGCTCTGCGTCGAGCGTTCGCATAGCTCATGTGCTTGCAATAAAAAAAAATAGCATTAAAACTAAATATAAGATGATCCTTTCAAAGTACGATTTTCCATATTCAAGTAGGTATCATGAAAAATTTAATTTCGCAATGATAAACATACATGAAGTCTAATATCGTCAGTAAATCTAATAGTTTGTTCAAGTGCGCACCGTGTCTCCAACTTCCACGAATTTGTGCCGGCAGCGCGCGCCCTCTGTCTCACCACTCCTTATTTGGCCGCTGTTTCTGGGTGATTCATATCAGCCTTCATCGACTTGTGAGATACACTCGAACAGCTCTTTTCCCTTATCGTTACATTCTTTTAAGAATGAACGAACGATCTAATTGAAGCATGCTAAAATAAATTGTCAGATTCAGTTTAATATATGCATTGTGAAAGGAATTTATCAATTTCATTATTTATAACTTATAATCCATGATTAAATCTACCTTTACGTTATGTTTCGTCTAATTATTTACACTTTGATATAATCCATAAGCTACAAAAACTACTGACCAGAAGAGTGCGGAAAAAGTCTACGGGTTTTAGGCCGTAAATTTCATTTACTAGCACAGAGTTTAATTACCGAACTGAGATCACAAGTAGCGGTTTAGTATTCCCACTCTCGATCTTCGTTTTACCCAAAATTCTGTTCTTTTAATTTACCAATGATATTAAATTCCCTATGAACTTACATCTATTGTTGATTTAGCATAGAAAACGTGATTTTTGCCATGGACATATTTTTCTCCTGCGCCATGAAATGATGTTTAGGTTTAATATTTTCTGGTGTTAAGAATCATTAGAACTTATTATGTCAAAACTTTAACTTCATCATTTCTTGCAGACCTTTTTACGTTAGTCTTTTGTTTGCATTCACGTTACCAGACAGAAAAATATTAGGCTTTTGAAATTAAAAAATTGGGTTCAAATTCATTTCATTAGTATACGGAGATTCAGGCGTTCTGATTTTTAAGTCGCAAGTATCATTCAAAGTTCAAACATGGTTGACGTAGTTCGCCCTTAATGCGAGTCAGGTCGATTTCTAAAATATCAATACTCCAGCTGTTTTTTCTTCAACAAAAATTTAATCCAAGAACTGTTTTGGCACTGATCCATTTGCGCTTCAATGTTAGGCTTCTTTCCCTTTTGGGCACGTAAAGAAAACAGCTGCACAGAAGTGCAGCGTAAAAACAGTGGTGCCCAGTAGCAGTGTCTAACCCTTAAAAATGCTATCCCGTAATGTGTCAGCATGTTTTCTTCGATGACACCAGTCCGATGATTCTTATGTAAGAACAAATTTAAAGTTGACAGATTGCAGTTAAAAAGAAGTCTTAATATGTTTTTTACAGAATTTTTGACCATCTATGAATTTAAGGATCGTTTTTGCTAATTAATGACCGGTTTTGTTCTTTTTATTTTCTTATGCAAAGACAGTAAACTTTTGTTTTTTGATAAAAAATTCGTTTGTTAGACACCAGGTTTCTTTGCGTAGGTGAATGCTGTATTCCTTTGTCACAGCGCACTTCACAAAATGTCGGAGACTCAGTTTCCGTGGACTATTAACTCTATCTTCGCTTAGTAGTTTAATGAGTCGTAGAATTAGTTTTCGAATTTTTGATGCCATGATTTCCTTGCAAGCGTGCAATTACGTTTGTGGATCATTTTGTAAAGAGCTCCTGTTTGTCCTACAGCAGCTGAAGTGCCATAAACATTATCAGTAGCAGCGGCAAGGAAGCCCAACTGCAGTACAGCCACTGCAGTTCTCGTGGACTGTCAACGCAGTACGCGCGTATTGTATGATCTAACACATTTTTACCACGACATTAACATTACCAACTGTTTGAAGTTGCACCACTGTATCAGCAATATCTTGACCCGATAAAATACTAAACATGTATATAGATAGCTACTCGACCAGCAGCAGCTCTCCGTCAGCTGCTGCAGCAGCAGCACCGCTTGACTTTAGTTTGCCCTTGAAGGGCTGTTGCCCCGTGCGAAGAGCCCCCTCTTGCCCTCTCTCCCCACTTTCTTACTTTCCATCCCTTCTCCCTATCAAACTCTTCTCTTTACTCATCTCCGTCCAAGCAGACTTCGTAAGAAATAGCTGACATTTACAAATCACAAATGACAACATAATTTGCTCCACAAAACGCCGGATATTATAAATTTTGTCCCCTACGCGTACGATGGGCAAGGCTGTCTTGCTGTGTTGTTTGTAACCTGCGCTGAAATATTTTCCGAATGAGGTTTCTTTGAGTATCGAGGTCACCAAACGACATTTTATTTTTCTTCATTTTCACTCAGCACCTGCTGAAGAGCCCAATTTCACAACTGAGGAAAGTGATTTCATTCCGTCCCGAAACACTTTCTCCTTTCACCATCGATGTCGAAACCATGAAATGGCTCCGCAAACTTGTCTTTAGTGTAACTCAGCTTGATATTCACTAACCTTTTTTTCAGGAACTTTTTCAATTAGTATTCTTTAGCCTGTTATAATTTACTAGTCTTGTTTTATTTCGAATCTTTACAATGCTAATATCTCAAAGGGATTTTCAGGGGTACGTCATTTTATTTTTCGAGTCAGTTGGAGTCTAATTACCTTGTATCAATCAAAATACAGAATATCCTTTGGTTGCTGTACTAATGTTCTTTAGAATAGTGATAACGTTTTGAACCTTGCTACACTGTCGTCAAATGTATTCCTGTCACTCATCTGCATCTCGAGCACAGCTATATTGATCTCATCAATTTTAGTAATTTTCGTCTAAAAAGTGGGGAAAATGTAAATTTGAAGGTTTAATTAAAATTATTAGCTCATATCACAATTCTAATTTACTCTATGGACATGTTGTTATTTCAGGAATTATACTATGAATGTATGATTTTCAGCTGCACCAGTACTTTTAGAAAGAACTTGACTCTCAGAACATTGTTGCCGCAGTTTCATTTAGCACGCGAACATGCAAATAAAACATAGATTAAATTAGATTATTCTTCAATGTATCCCATTCACTCATATGATTTTCTCATGAAGAGCTGTTTTTGCCAGAAAATTACGCCGAAACATGTTAATAATTTTACTAAAATGGAGGTTGGCTACAGTCTTTCAAATTTTTAGGTGAAATTCGTTTGCCGTTACCTCATAGATTTGTTCTAATGATATTCCGACATCTTGAGATTGTATGACAATAATAAGAAATGATTTTTCATTAGCTTGCGACAAAATACCCATTATTCTGCAAGAAAAACAGTCCATATATTCAAACTTTGCATCACATATACGTAATAATATCAGAAGAAATCTGAATAAAGTTTAATAAAAACATGAAATTATACGTAAATATTATGAAAAGAAAGTTCAAGTCTAATGCATGCGCGAGTTAGAACGGGACAGGGAAACTTCCGTACTTGTTTATGAATTTTTTCTAAGACTGTTATGAGAGCAACACGTCGGGTCTGGTTGGCCACGGCGTTGAGCAGTGTTGGCAACCCGCCTACGCTGGCTACAATGCCCGAAATTTTAAGTTCATAAAATTGAACAATCATCTATAAAAAAAGTCTTTGGAAACGATCTGTCTTTTTTAAAAGATTATGTTCTTTGTAGCTTTAAAAATATCACACTAATATGCCTTTCATCTAGAAATGATCACTGAATTGATCCATAAATATGAAGCCTTCGTCCTTTGGAGTTTTTCTTACCGTAGTAACATAAAATATTCTCAGCATTCATGCTCAGTACGTTTAGTATTTAAATCTATGAAAGAGATACTTGTGCAAGTACTGCGTGATGAAAACAAGCATCCGATTGTGGTAGTGAAGTGGGACGAGTAGTCGTTTGCCTAGCCGTCGTGACGACAGTTCAAGTGAGGGAAATCTGTTATTCAAGAGTTTTCGTTTAAGAGATAATATTCAAAAAATAGAAATTTTGCCTACACAATTCGTGAATGTAAGTTTTAAAACAACAGTACGTGGGATGTGTCAAAAGGAATTTTGCATAGATCTTGTTGAACCAGTTTTCCAAAGTAGGAATTTGTCAGAATGTACAACAAAAGTCATTCAACCTTTTGCAGTAGTACCACATGCAGCATTTAGGTCTGTCTGTATATATTTAGTCCCTCCTAAATGCATATATCTTTAGACTGAATTATAATTCTTTTAGGCTGACGAATATGAAATGAATAAGGTGTTTAAATGTTCAGTGTGTTGTAAAAATACTGACGCACTTATAGTTTTCATTTTGAAAACGTTTCGTGTCATCAGTAAAAGTAAATTACCTGGTTGAAAGAATTTTGAACACTCGGAACAATATGTAAGCCGTTCATTCAAATAGTTTTAAGTTATTTGGCTTACCTTATTTGTAGTTTACAAACAATGTTAGTTTAGCCACTCATTTTATAATACCATTAAAGGATGCTTTAGTACATCAGAACGAGTCTAGCAGCTACGCGGGAACATATGTTGTCTGGTAAATTATCACTAATACTTTATGCAGAAGAATCACTATCTTTGGGGGATAGAGCATATTCTTGGTGGTGAGTATACGTATAACGCAGTTGGAGCAGCTGTGAGGGAGCTGCTCGTTGCAGCTGCAGCAGCTGTGGCCACGCGTTGCAATATAAGTAAGCTAGCAGGTCACTGAACCACGCGGGCTACCCCCTCATTCCCTGTGCCTCCCTTCTCTCCCCCGTGCCTACCCCAATCTGTCTCCCTTCCATCCTCCGTACCTACCCCAATCTGTCTCCCTCCCCCTTTCTGTCTCTCTTTCTAGCTCTCTCTGAGACCCCAACTCCGTCTCTCCCAGGTTCCAGTTTTCTAAGCTGCGTAACAACGTGTATTTTTTCAATGCGGTGTATCAATGCCACTGTGCTGTCAACTTTATACCTCTCTTTTGCGTCATGCTGCTGTTGCTAAGCGTGCTATAAACGTTGATACTTCAGGTCAATGTCTGCATCACTACGTAACTGACAGCTTGATTACCCTTGTTCAGAATCCTGACAGACACTTGAGGGCAAAATGAAACACTCTCTGCGTGCTCTGCAATTCTGGTAAACCCTCAACTCATAAATACAAATTCGATATCAGTACTTTAAATTTTACCAATGTTACCAAGGATAACTTCCAAAGGTCGAGGGAATCGTTTAGAAAAATTTCTGCAACTCTTACGGAAGGATTTCAACTCTTTTAAAATCTTTAGCTGTTTATTCAAATGGTTGACAGATCTTTTAGAGCTATCTTAGGATTAATTTTTGGACGAAAAATTTGTTGAAATTAAACCTTTGGCCGTGATTGGCTGAGTTCGTGTTATAAAATAAACCTAATACCAAAGGATATTCATTGATTTTCCATTCAGAAAGATTTTTTACTCTTTCCCATACTTTGGAAGTTGGAACTGGACTATTCAGTTGCGACGAATTGGCTGCTGTAGGAAAATGAATGAGCATCTTTTGTTTAAGACCATGTAAGATCATTCATACTGTTGCATGAAGATTTGGTGGAATATGTATTCCTTCTTAGTAGTTATTAAGAAATATGTTGTTCACACTAAGTGTACCCTGGCAATGAAGACAAATAGCTAGAATGACTTACAATGATTCAATGATGAAGACGTAAATTTAAGATCACTATTTTATTAAACATACATTTTTCCCTGGTTCCTTAAAAGAATGTCTCACTGAAGCCATGAGAACATGAAATTTCATTAACTCGTATAGAAATCATTATTTTAAAATGTTTCTCGTTAATCTACTGCACTGTTACTAATTAGCAGTAATAATTGGTACTCATTCACCATGAATGTTGAAGATATAAATCTTGTTAAGTGGAAAGAATTGATGTATCGTAATCAAAGCTGGCACATTGATTGGGGAAAAACAAATCATAACGTATTCAAAATCAAAGAAAAATTAGTGGGTTTTCCTGAAATTCTGAATGCTCGAAAGTTTCCATATGTTTTGCATTTTCCGGGCATAAAACTAGCAATAAATAAATTTACGTGTTTCCCTTTCAAACGATATGTGATTAATAAATGGTACGGCTTCACAACTGACGTACTAATTACTGCATATTATGTTTTTGATCACGATACGTTTCATGTAATATTCGAAAAATAACAGAAAATGTTGAATTTAAGCTAAGAACGATCGCTATTAACATGAAATTTGACTAATATAAGAATTTCTGCAAAAGTTGGGTCATTTATAAAAAGCTCCCACTAGACTTCCGTAAATCGAGGTCGTCGGACTGAATGGGAATCTTCATGCCTTGTAAAAATTATGAAATGACGCTTAACTTCCCTGTGAGTATATCCATTAATAGTTCAAATTATCTTCAGCTATGAAGAGGCTTTACTCAAAAAATAAGGATAAATTGTGTATCTCTCTGAAAGAAATATTGCATTTGCATTGATTGAAAATTTTATTTCCTGTTAGAAGCCATTCGTATTATCTATTAAAGTCGCCTAAATAAAGCAGCATTGAAGTAACCAATGCTAATTCATTTTCCCACGGAGCGTGCGCATCGAGTCTCTCGTTGCATGTTTTGCTGCGACTTTTCTTCCAAGATTTTGCAGTGAATGCTCAGTTCAGAAAACGAAAGCTCTTCGTGAGATCACGATCAAGTTCTCGCATGCTGTGCATCTCCTGCATTGTCACAGGTTTGCTGCTGCTGTTTCCTGGCGTATCACAAGTTCGACACTCTTCGCCCTTAAAGTTAACATCTCAAGCCATCGTGTTCGTAGTTTAATGAACTTTCGTTTGTAGAATATCGTTGCAGAGTACACCGTATATGTAAGCATACTGTTTCTGAGCAGATGAACGAACAAAACCTTGATTATAACGAGGTAAAGAACGTACTGTAACCATTGCAAGCGACTGCACGAACTAGAAAGGTCATCACGGGAACCCACTCACAGACTCTTGCGCAATGGCATCGCTGAATTTTCTTTTCTGTCTCCCATGTCTCTGCTTTTACCGAACACGCGTCATTGTGAGCAGCGGGTGCCACTGACATTGTCATGAGGCTGAGGATTTTTGTGTGTCAACGAATTGGATTGGGAGTTCGCCGAGGCGACCGTGACGCAGCGACCGCCGTACCGTGATGCTGTGAGAGAGCGGCAGTGCGCCTGCCGCTGGTTGTGGCGGTTAGCCGAACTGGAAAGTGCCAGCTCAATGTCACTTCAATGTCAAACTGGCCGAGTGACAGTGATACGTACTCACTGAAAGTTACGCATTCCAATAGTGCCACATCATGGCTTGGCCTGACACTGATATATATCTTTTTTATGTCCACTGGAATTCAATTTTCCGGCTGCAAAATTACTTTTCCACTGGATTACTTTATTCAATTAACCTACTATGGACATTGCATTAGTGAGGTAAGCTGTATCAGCATGCATTATCAAAGTAAGAAATGGGTACACTTTTCATAATATTCATTACCAAATTAACTATAATTTGGAAGCAAATACGATATGTTGTATGAAACATTGTTGGTTAAAACTTCTCGCCCTGTCTATTCATTATTCTTTTTTCATAGTACCTAAAGTGACCGTAAAATCAACCTGTGGCTACAATAACACCAATGCCATCGAAGATTGTTTAGCTTATCATTGCTGTGGTCAGCAATTTTTCTGGGAGAACTAACTTTACTGACACCACAATTTTAGATGGACGACTTCAAAAGGAAACCTTCACAATATCTCACAATATACCCGGAATGCATGGGTAATAAGTCAGAAAGTCAATGCAATTTCAATTTCATCAAGCTGTACACATCGTACTGCCTTCGATCGATTTTCCCGTACTTGTCCCTGTAATTGTCGGAATGTGTTTCATTTGTAAACGAACTTAATTCGTACCGTCATCAATTAGCTACAGCTGCCAAACGCTCTTTTCTTACATTTGTGTGCTCGCTTGTCTACTGACTGATGAGGAACTGTAACTATGTGAAGGTAATTGTAACTCAAAAGTGCGATTTTTAGGTTACATTCCAATTAATTATGCCTGCCATGAAGATAAGAATCCACTTATTCTCCGAGAATACGTTCAACAAACCTAAATTCTTTCAAATAAATCTGGTAGCTTTTGACCGTTATTACTTAGGTTATCACTACTGTTGTAATTACCCTTACCTAGAAATTTATATGATTTTCTAACTAGAGGCTTTAGTGGTATTTTCACGAATCTGGTTATGGGATAAATCAAAACTATCAGCATGAGGTAAAGGAATTACTTCCATTGCTTAAAAGCCCCTTTTTCGAGTGCCGGCACAAATTTAGAGATTGCTTTCACTTAAATAATCTCAACTCCATATCAAACAAGGGATATAGGATCAGCTAATTTTACAAATCATTGTGTTCAGCAATATAGATAGAAGTCACTTTCAGCGTTTTTAGTTAGCAAACGTAAGTAAAGGAAGACATTCTCGCTCTAATGGCCTATTCTGCTGGGCCTCTACTAGCTAGGGCTCCTCGAGCTTTCACTGTTTTCACTGCACCTCGTCGGCGCTTGCTTTCGCTCGCCCTACAACCTCCAGCAGGCAACCACACATTGGCTCACTCCGAGCAGATTTCATTGACGCTTTGCAATGGGGCTTTCAGTTTCGTTGCTCTGCGCTCGACGTTCTTAGAGAAAGTTTGTAGACGATGATGCTGCTTCTAGCCTCAGCGGGGTGACCGTGTTAGTTCTCAAGCACCAATTGTTCCTGCTGAAGATCTGAGCATTCTCTGCGAGTCTCGAACCGTCCAACGACTCTTACTGCTTTCTGAATGTTGACTGCCTTAAAACTTGATGGCTCCCTTCACACGCACGCGCACTGACATATGCTTAGTGCGAGAATTAGGAGATGCTACCAAGAAGAGAAAAATTTTAGAGTGGTAATAAGGAAGTGTATAGTCTGAATCATTCATTTCGTTTTTTGGCATTAAATCACTCCTAGAATTTTAAACATTTTGCCTAGTTTATTAAAGCCATTCAGGTTGTTTTTTAAACTTCAAACTTTATTTTTGTATCCAAAGCATAAAAGTGTTGTAATGTAAACGTCAAAGTCGCCAGCTTTGACCTTTTTTTGTGAATAATTTTACTCGAGAAGTCCGTGTGGCAGGGCTTAGTGGAGCTTAATGTTGGGAGCTAAATAAACTGAATGGTATGTAAATACAGACAAGAAATTTTTTTTAGATTTTTATTTTCTCATGAGTGAAAATTACGCGAAAGAAAGTTATCCCAGCTTGATATTCCATTGAAATAGATATTTAATTTTTCGACTGCTGCTGCACAGATTGTACTATTGGTTATACATTTGTGCAATCATAGATTCCTTTCTTATTGACATTTGGTCGTACTGAAGAACATTCATAAAGCGATTTAAAGAATTGTAACTTAAAATCTCGAAGAATGGAAACCGCTCAATCAAGTAATCTAATTCTGCAAGTTTTCCTGAGTTTTTTTTAACTAAAATACTTTTCTGTTAACAGCAAGTAGATTTTGAGAAATTTATCTTAAAAACATATATACTTTAAACCTCAGTGCCAGATATATCTTGGACCATAAAGAACTTGAAGTATGCACCTTAAATACTTGAACTTTAAACTTTGATTGTAGAATTTTAAGGCAGAGCAATATCAAGTGGTTATTGCCGCCTGTCCACTCTACCAAAAGCATAAAATATTTAAACCTTGCTCACACGAAACAGACTTAGACTATATGTCATTCAAGCTGTACAAGCTGTTGTGGCTTGGAGACTACAAATCTTTTGAAATACTGCATTTTAAAGTATCTACTTTTCATCAAGTGATGATGCCGTTTCACTGCCTAATTGGCAGTTTCGGTCATAATCCAAAACATTCGTGTATTGAAAAAACAATTAGGAGAGGAAAGATTTTTGTTTCAAGTACTCACCTGATCCCAAGTGTTCACCTCAGCGTATATCAGGACAAGAGAGTCGTTTCAATATAAAATGCTGTCAAAACTCTACGGAAAATGACAGCATATCATCGGAAAGGTTACACTTTCTTTCTATGTTAGCAAGGTTCAAAGTTCGCTCACTAGTTAGAGGAGGGGCAGTCACTGTTCAAATCGATCATTGGAGAAGGTTTCATAGCATACGTCCTAATTGCCTACACCCAAATTTTCTTTAAGATTTATAAGCCCTTGGTCTCATATTTGGGTGTGTCAAAATTTCAAGCGCAATCGTTCCAACAATTGTTCTTGTAAATTTATGCAGATATTACTGTGTTTTTGGTCTTTTAGTCTAAAATATTTAGTATAAGTGTGTTGCTATCCTGATCGCTACGGCCTCTCAAGCATTCAATTTTCTAGGTCACCGATGACTGGAGGTAATCCTTGCCGAATTAGTTTTAGCAAATTGCTGTAAAATATTCCCTGTCGGAGTATCTGAGCCAACTCTTTACAAAAGAAGAAATTTCAGCGGGCCAACTGGATCAAATGCTGCGTGTGTCCATTGAAACAAGTACGGTGCGGTGGGCGGAAACAAAGGAAGCATGCAAAGACACTCGACCAGCACGTCATTATTGGATGTCAAGTAACTGCCGGGGCATCACAATCCATTACGAATGCTGCTTCTTTTTTTGATCCACCAACTGCTAAGCAGAATAAAAAATCAAACCGCAATCGTTAAACTATTTTTTTTGTAATTTTGGCTTGCCGTGTTGGATTAACGTATTGTTTCACAATACGGAGATGAACCAAGTACTACAAACTACTATTTTATAGCTCGAAATTTGAGAGCTGTAAAATAATTCTGAAGCACTCGTGGTCAATCATTTAAGTAGTTTTAGATAAACTATTTCTATTTCAAGCTTAGCCTATCAGCGAATAAAATCAAGTATACATCATAGTCTGGTATTCCCGTCGTACGGGAGATTATCTCAAAGAAAAAGAGGCTTCTTAGTTCTGTCGTTCCTGAAATCTTGCCATTCCATGAGAGCGACACATACCCTCTCAGACAACCTGAATAAATGAGTAGAAGTAAATCACTCACCTAAATCAAGCTCTGCTGCATTTGAGTCAGTTTCTCAGATGACATTCTGCGATTTTTCTCGCATGAATGCTAGCAAAAGAAACTTATATGAATTTAGTTAAACGCATTTAATGCTGCCGCAAAAAAAATTTTTTTAAATGAATATCCTCTAACGCTTATTCTGAAACTGGAATTAACATACTGTACAATGCACATACAATGACCATGACGATAACTATGGGTCCTCCGAAAACCGTTTTTCGCGAAGAGGCGATGCTGTATTGAACAGTTTTTTGACAGGTCTTCATTTTGAGGTCTTTTTCGAAATTATCATGTAAAGCACAAAAGTTTCATTTCCCATCCTTCGTGAGTAAGATTGCATAAGGCAGTTTTCTACAGTGAGAGTTGCTATTGTTTGCATTTTTGTCTGCCTTGTGTTTCCTTCGTTCATACTGAGGTCTTTGTTGACTTTGTTGACTTTATCACTCAGCACTCCTTCTTGAGCGATATTAACATAGCACAATGCTTCACACGCCCCCAACTTCTTTCATAGGGTGTATTTTTTACTAAAGACTACCTTGACACTGGAGATGCATAGTAAAAACTGTTTTTATCAGAAATTTAGCGCTATCGAATTGAATAGCTCATCGGGTTCTCTCATTCCTTATCATGAACTGCGGTCACAACTTATTTCTCTCAACCTGTATATGCGCATCAATTTACTGCACGACTACAAACTTTTCAAGAGTTTTGAAAAAAGACCTAAAGATGAGTTCAAATTAACGTAAAGATTTAGTTTTAAATATCAGAAACAAATCGATACTCGGAGAAGAGACGTGTTGTGACTATACTATATTTTAATGGAAGCTCTATAGTTGTGGTTCTATACAGCTGCCACAATATATTCTTATCAGGGCAGTAATATTGTTTAGTGTTCTCTAAATTAATAATATTGTTCTTTAAATAATTGGTTTAGTCTAGTGCTATTAGAAATTATCATGCGTAACGGACATCAACTCAAGTGGGCCGAGTGTTCTGAAACATTTAATGCCTGAACGCCGCCTGTGAGCGTGCAGACTCAAGGTGTGTACTTGGGGGTGGTCGAAGGAAGTGCTGGAATCGATCGCAGTCGTCGTGGCACGAGCGTGTGGAGGTGAACTTATCGATCGATGCAAGTCGTTACCCTCTGACGATACATACACCTGTGTCACTCGGCAACTTGACAGGCGTTAGGGTTATATATTTGTGTTCTTATGTATGGAGCTATACACATTGAATCGCAAATCGTTAGAATTAATAAACTATCCTATTCAATGGATTGAAAGTATTGCTGCATAGAGTGTTTTACCGTGAGCTCAGTGTATCTCTCAAAACGTACATTTTTATTGACAGTGCATTCGATTGCTTTTTCTGCGTTGCATTGCTTTATATTTTCGTTGTGATGATATTTTATTAAGTCCATCGGGACGCGCGCGTCTTGGTTTTTCCAATTTTTTCAGCAACCACAAATTCAAGAAGAAGCCAGTTATTTCGGGAAAATTAGTTGCAAATATTTTTGTTGTTGATGCTGAGGCTACACAGTCTGCCGCTGCTATCAGGGTTGCAGCTGTTCCTTGAAATCAATATATCGACAAGAAACTTCCGACACGTAGATCCGCAATGAACCCTTGAAAGTCACATTGATGGGACTTCACTGTGCTGAAACCTTGGCTAATTATCAATAATTAATTAAGGTACTCAGCGACTTCTCCTGTTAACCCTTCAGACGTGCATTCACCCGTTAAAAGGAATAGCTTATTTATGCTCTGAATAGTTCCATTGGGCTGCTGTTCATGTACACAGGATATCATACTATAGTTGTGCATAATATTTTTGATTACTGTATGTTTTTCAGTTTAAGTACCTAAAAGAGTGAAATCCCTTTTGCACACAGATTTCAGAGCTAATGTATATTCTCACCAGTAAATTATAATTGAAATTTTTAGAGTGATTTTTTTCATTGTAATTTTAGTTCAAACGTTCTGAATATTTGTTCGTAATTGTACGAGATGACTCATAATTAAGGCGATCAAGTTTCTGATATTTTTTTGCCATCATTGATGCAAGTAGGATTTCAAATTTGATTATTAGAACACATGTGTTAATAACAAGGAATCAGCCTACACCTCATTTACTCAATATGACCACCTTTCTTACGCATAACAGTCTTGAGGCCGTGCAAAAATGCTGTTCAAGCGACACGTAACTTTTCTGGTGCCATTGCATTTCATTTCTTCTGCAACTTTGCATTTTAGGAAATCAAGAGAAATGTAAGGAGAAGCTGAAAATTTGGTCTCCAAAATAGACGAGATAGAAAAATTCAAATGATGGAGATCGGAATTTCTTGCAGGTCATTCGTCCCTGCCTATGAAGGGTGCGATATTTTTCTGAATCTACGCTTGAGTCAACTTGGAGCAATGTGATGCTATTGAATTCTTTTGGAGCTCTAGCGGTAAATCCTGAAAATGTTCTTTAGCTCAAGAAATCAAGCAGATGTCCTAAATATCATACACGTGCGTCTTTGAGTTCAGTTTAACCTCTGAAGGCACAAAAACCAACGAAGATCTTCCTGTGGTTGTAAAATTCCTCAAATGACAACAGAGTGTGGATTTTAAAGTCGTGTCACAATCTCACCGTAAACAGTGCTTGAGAACGCCCAGTCTCGATCGTTCTGTTGGTTTACAACTTTATAGACGTCAAATGTTTTCTCAAGTGTGAACATCAAGTTTGCCGCGTGCCTTCAGTTATCTGATCAAGGATGCGACGAGTTCTTTCAACTCTCATTGACTCATGACGTTCAATAAGCTCACGCCGATGGAGCATTTTGAAAGGTCGGTTTCCCAGATCTTCTTTTACCACTCAATACACCAAAGATCTACTCACATCGCCTGCCTCAACCAGTTTCCTGTAAGATCAATGAGAGTTTCGACGCAATTTATCATTTGTCTTTTTGACACTCTGAGGACTCGGTATAGTTCATTTTTTAGCTCGTCCTTGTCTGTCAGCGATTGTACTTGGGTCCTTAAACTTCTTAAAATTTTTCCATACAGTTGATCTGCTAATATGAGGCTTCTGTGCAATAAATACGTTACGCTTACCATTATTGAACACCCTGAAAACAAAATTTTGGTAAGTAGCAATGGTCTACTTATGAATTCGAACTTATAGACTTGAAACGGAAAAAAGACGCAATTACCTTGAATATCATGTAAAATATTCACGTCAAAATGCAGATATTAAAAGTCTTACAAAATACAGAAATCTGGTTGCCTTACCTATGAGTCGGCAAAAATTGCTCGTAATGTATTACTCTTAGGTACTATCAATTAGCTATACTAGTCAGTAACTCGTCTAGTGATGCAATTCACGAAGTACTCCATATAGAAGTGATTCCCACATGGAATAATGATCTAGGAAAAAGACACGTTACGTCAACTTTTTATTGGCTACTTTGGCCTGTGCTTATGTCTGTATGTTGTTATGTGTAACTGCCCAGCCGAGCTAATTGTTAAGCATATCGTATCGGTCCTAGATAAACCTAAAATCCTTTCTTCTCTAAATTGCTAATACCTTTCACAAGCTACGACTTTGTTTCGATTAAATTCCCTTTTTTTTAAATGATCGAGGGCGCTGTAGCAGAAGATTATATACGTAGGACAGCTGTGACAGAAATTTAGTTTGAAAATGTAACTCGGTTGGATTGCTGTACAGTAAATGTACTGAAAGAAAAGAATGCGTCTTGGAGCGACTGATGACGTTATTCTAATTTTTTATGTCCCAAGTAACACTTCTGTTCATTATTGTAGTACTTTTGAGGTGTCTCTGAATAAGGGAAAGATGATGCATAACTTTGAAAGTAGAAGTTCAAGAGACTAAGGTCTGCTGCTTACTGCTGCATACCATCAAGTAGAAAAGCAGTAGGCTAGAAGAACGTGTCAAAGACGAATTCTGTGCTAACTTTCCGAACTTTCCAGTGCGAATTCTGGAAAGTTTTGAGTGTGAATTATGAATTTGGGAATTGGTAATAATTTACAAAATTTCAGCAAAATAAAAAAATGAATTGAAGCTTTCTATAACTTTGAGACTCTATGACAGATTTAATAGAGGTGCGGTGTGGAAGCTCTAAAATTTGCATGCATAAAGTGGATGAAACATTATGGAAAGTCAAAAGTTTCAGTATGAAAAGTAAATTAGATCCAAAATTAGGAGAAACAATGATTACTTTCCAGTTCATGTAGATTTCAGACAAGCTTGGGCTACGTGGTGTACCGTGTATTAAGTATATATGATTATTAACGGAGTGACAGATGTTGTACCTGAATGGAATGTTTTGACATTGGCATTAGTGAGAAAGAGTTCGTATGAGCGCAAGATTATTCCAACTGTTGTAAATATTCAAAATTGTGTAAACAGAGTAGCATAGGGAAAAAACTATGCTAAAAATGAGATACTTGAGAAGTACTGAAGAAATGACATGGTTTATGGACTGAGAAATGAGACAGTGACACTGAACAAACACGTGTTCTAGGCAAACTGTCAGATAGAACTAATTATAGAGCATTAAAAGGGTTCAGGTGTGTTGAGAAAATAAACGGTCATACTCTTGTTAATAGTGTGACTGAGTCAGTAATGGTTAAAGGTGTGCTGGAGATATACCAATGCATGGAAAGGTCGGTGGAGCAAAGTGTGAGTTCTTTGTGAGAACTGAGTCCGATTGGAATGCAAAAATTTGAAAGAAACACCGTAGAGCTCAGTGGATGCATGTCAGCTATTAATAAATATATAAGTCAGCCTCGAGTGTGGGCCTAGTCTTAAATCTTGCTTTTCCTTTAGTGAATAATGGCTGTTGAAGACAAATATGGTCCCCAAAGCAAAGCGGGGTTGCACCAGAATGAGCTTCCATGGATGTTAGCTCCTGAAGTGTTAAACAAGATTTTTAGGGAACTGAAGGTTTTCAAATTCGAACACTTTTCTGTTAAACTTCATGATAGATCCAGTAAAGTAAATTAAAGTAAATTCGAATGAATCAAAAAGAGCTTAGCTAATTTCTGACTTTAATATGGCTCATTTCATGACTATGCGTGCTCCGTCTTTTCCGGTGGTATTTGTTCAACCCGGCTTCGCTGCAGTAGTCATGATCTCATCACCTGTTCGTTGGTGTTTGCAAAGAGTGAAGGTTCTCTGAAGTGTCTTTGTCCTGCGATCTGATCTCGATGCTTTCCTCACCCCCGCCGGTCTTTGTATCTGTTGTTTTATCTCTTCGTTCTCCTGATTTAATTGAGGGAACTTCCAAAAGTATAGTTTCTTGACATTGTTTAGAAAAATAAACAGTTTCACTCGTCTATAAAAACCTTTGGCGTTGTCCATGAAGCACTGATACGGCGGATGTTAATATCTTCTTTTGAAGTTTTTGTCTTTGATAATGTGCTGCCTGTCACCAATTACCTCAACCCTTAAAGTTAATCGGCTTCACCAACAATTCCGTCCTGTACGAATATGCTAAAAAATACATGCAATAGCAAAGAGTACAGCGAAGAACATTGAAATTTCATTTAATTTCGAAAGTCTTACATATTAGGTAGAGTTCCGAGCGGTAATAACCTTATTTTGGACATGCTCACCTTGTTTTTTGTTGGTTCAACAATGAGTTCAGTATGAATTTCAAAGCAATTTCGTAATATGAAATATAACCATCGCAGCGTTTTATCAGGCGTCCATTTTGTACGTCAAAGTCCTGTTTCGTTTGTTTCAAAGTTATGTTAACAAGTGGTTGTCGCCTGGAACTGTTTTCGCTGACTGTGTTTGCTCACCTCTTCACACAGCCTGATCAATACTCCCATACACCGCCCCCGGTCTCAGTGTGCTTTCACACTCAGCGAAAGCAGACAAACATCGGAAACCGTGCGCCTTGGGGACCTTTTTTTCTCATGGAAACATTTTTTGTTTTGAGATTTAATGAAAAATTTGCTCTACGACTGCTACACTCGACTCTCTTTTGCTCTTTACCTTTCTGCAATTGCCCCCTGCT
>VOMN01008458.1:0-13699 GCA_014899125.1 Orchestia grillus
AGGGATGATGCTGACGGAGCTCAGCGATGATATTTAAAATGCCAAAAGTGATAATGAAACTAATATTGGCGGAGCACTATCGATATTGTTAGCGTTACTGTTGTAATAATAATGAAAATAGTAGTAACTATGGTAATATTCGTTCTACCATGTGAAACACTGCACTTCGTAAGGAGCTAACAATGCAATTGTCTTAACGAAAAACTATAGACTAGTTGAATAGACCGTAGGAAATGCAAATAGAAAAAAGGTAAAAGTAATTTAAAGCGAGTGAGTTTTACGTCACCACGTCACATTTGTATACATTATATGAAAAATCAACGAAGAAAATATTAATATTCGAAATGAATATTTAGGTTAGGACGATGCACAACTTGATAATTTTCATTGACAAAATTTCCAGTGCAACTAAAGGCATTGTTTAAATATTGTGGTTTTTACAATAAAGGATCATTACAGCGACAGAAAAATTTCCATGAAAACCTTGCGTGATTCAGTACAAGTTGTTCGAGACAACCCAACTGGATGCAAGAACTGGCAAGGTGGACGTAAGAACTCGTAAGGTGAACGTAAGAACTCGTAAGATGGACCCAAGAACTCGTAAGATGGACCCAAGAACTCGTAAGATGGACCCAAGAACTCGCAAGATTGTCGGAAGCACTCATAAGTTGAACGCAAAAAAATACTAAGGTTGGCCTAAAAATTTGTAAACTGAATTTAACATTCAACAAACTCATGAATGAGTCACGACTCGCTTTTACGTCCTCCTCTTCAGTACTCAAGAACTCGGTTTTCATTCTACATGTCCCCTTCATGTGACCTCAGTTTTACTGAACAATTACTTCCTTAAAACCAGAAATCTAAATTTAGTTCATAAAATTTGACAGTTCAATAATTGAAATAAGCAGTCTCTCAGTTGCGTGTTTTCTGAGTTTGAACGGCCGAAATAGTTCTGAATGATAATATTCAACATCGATACGAGGCTTTATTACGGACCTGAAATTTGTATAGTAACTGATTTTCCCTGCCTTCTTAAGACTAATAACGTCTGCTTCTTAAAGGTCAGCTTTTCGCAAGCTGCCAATATTTTATTCCCTAAATCCTAGAAATCCTTACGATTCGTCACTTTTCAAGAATATTGTGTTCTCACCTACAGCTTCTTTTAACGCAGCATATTCTGATAAAGGCATTGATGCTCACGGACCATTAGAACACTTTCCTTTGGCGTGCACATGCAGGTTATAACCGTGTCAATATATAGCCCAAAATGCAGAAACATGATTCGCAAATGATGCCATCATCGAACAAAAGCAACAGAGATTTGAAATCCCGAGCAGCACGTACATGTTTGAGCTGCCCTTCTAACATTACCTTTTTTCCAAGTCGGGTTCCTGTCGGGCCTTAATTACTTTTTATCTTATAACGTTAAATAACACACTTTTTTAATACCATACGAATATTATCAATTTCCATGTTGGTACTGCAGTTTGTCATTTGTCCCCACAACCACCGCCAACTGATAATTTATTTGACGCACTCGTGATTGAAGCTAGCATGAAAACCCCTACACCGACGTTTTACGAACGCGTGGCTGATTACGAACGCGGACTACGAACGCGGACTATCTCGTACGGCAAAACTCAGTCGTGAGTAATCCCACGAAATAAGACAAAGTCACGCAGATCTCTTTTACAAGTATGACATCATGGGTCAAAAGGCGTACGAGAGTAACACGGCTTCTACAGGGCGAATGTCTAAAACAAAACACGGCATTCCAAGGTCAGTGTCTGTCGTAGCAACTCGACCCTAAGAGTAGGGGACCAACACGTCATAGCTGGAGTCCCGACAGATTTCCTTATCGATGGCGCCGTGAAACCGATTTCCGATGCTATTAGTGGACTTCGAAGGAGTCATGTGCCAAAATTAGGTTAGGAGTACTCAATGCGAATAACATTCTTAGGTTAGATAGTTTAGTACTACTCAGTTGAATTTAAGGTAATTGGTGTGAAAATTAACTATTTGTTTACTAGCTTATTCGGCCCGACAAAAATGATAAGATTTACAATAGTTTTTTCTTAAAATGAAAAGATTTTTTGAGTAAAGCTGCACTTCATCGTGTCCTTAAAAGCCAACTACTCATAAAATAACTATGTTGAACAAAATACTATTATATCCTATTTTATTGTATGAATTTCGGAGTCAACCATTCGAAGTCAACGAAGTCAACAATTCAATGTCCTATCCACAACACTATTGCGAACCAGCACCGACCGCAATAATGTTCTCTGTGGTGACGCCTGAAAAGTGTTGCAGACGAAAAAAATTATACATAAATAAGTGTAAGACGGCTATCATTATAATAGCTGGCATGCTTAGCAAGGATGATTAATTAATGTGCTGGAGCTCTTCCTCTAACGTAACTGTTAAATATTCATTATAATTTACCATATTATTCACAGGCCTTGGCTCCTGCTATTCCCATTGGAAAATAAAATAAGAGGAATGACAACATTCATCATTCGATGGCCAATAAGAATAACCTAAAAAAATATTTAAAATAGTTTACCTCAGTCAACATCACGATTGCATCATTTTGCAAAATATTCATAACCTTGGATAATTTCCTCAAGTATTCAATAATTCTAATTTTCACTATTTCGTACATACGATCACTCGTTACGTCAACATAAAAAAATTAGCCCTTGACTAACACGCAGCTTTTACTTACGTCGACGTGCCCTTACGATTCTTAAATGACCAGCGAATACTAAATACTAAAACTTCTAGCGAATTTCGTTTCGACTAGCATAACACGAGTAATAGACGTCCTTAAATAGACGTAATTCCATGAGAATTACGTCTACCGTACAAGACAACACGTCGGCGTCTATCTTACTGCATTAGTCATTCAAGACTGCTGTCACCACGCGTGAACTATCCCTGAGGCACCCAGACGTCACGGCTGACGTCACTTAAGAAGCATAGCGTTTCTTTGATGACGTGCCGTCGCGTCAGAGCCAGTCTGACAGACATCAGCGCCACATGCAGACTTCGTCACCCATTAGCACGTACGATAACGTCCACGTACGTAGCTTTCCGCAGCAGCAGGAGAGTAAGAAATAAAAGAAATATTCGCCTTGCTGAACGTTATGGAAACCGTTCTTCGTATTCGGTAGCTTAACGAGATCTTCTTTTTTTGTGCCATGTTATCAACTATATGCAAATAAATATTTCATTCAAAGCCGTGTGGTTTACGGGTGTCATGTTACAGCGTGCGAATGTAGTCTCAAATGAGAACATATATCAACATACCCACTTCTCAATACATTCAGTACGAGAGAAGTTAAACAGAATTTAGTCTGAAAATTTTCACTTGATTTCACCGGTACTCTTTGTGGCCTAAAAATTTAGAGATGTAGTGGTTCGAAACATTAACAATGTTTTTCGTGACACTTCAAACATTTAGAACACTAAGAACAACATTAGTCGCTTATGATATTGGATGCATTATTGCTCACTCCCGCTTGCAACTATCTCCATTAGAATATTCACAAATGCTACCAAATGTAGTTCACAGAACTGTAATGCGCTGCAGTGACCTGTAGTTCGTCTTCGGAACATAGTTAACTAATGTCTTCATGAGCCATTACGAATTCACGGACGGTTTTAATAATCTTATATGCACTTTTAACTTATTTAATGTTGTGTACCGTATTTTAACCGAATTGTGGTAGATTGCTTTATATTTGAATAAGAAAGGGTTTATTTACAGTAAGCTCTCCGTTAAATGGTTGATCAATTGACCTATGAGGACATAATTCACGGAAACAAAAGTGACGGGTACTTCAAATCCGATCCTAAATTAAAGTCATAAAATTCTTAAGACCTAGGGCTAAGACCTTGGGTCGAGACCTTTGTCCCTAGAATACTACCTGCTACACTCAATAGTACATACTACGTTGAAATTTTCGTAGTTAAATTTTCGAATTAAGCGAAGAATATCGTAGTTGATAAATTTGCAAAGTGTTATGTCATCGCACGTACTAAAAAAACGTTTCATGCTGCATTATTACCTTAAATTAACGTTTCGGTTTTGAAAAACCCGTTTGACGCAAATAAGCGAGTCAAAAAAGGATGGAATTTTCTCTCAGCGTTAGATGAGGCGGCAAAATGTGATGCCGTAGACAAAGACCTGAGGTCGTTTCCATCCACTAATCGAAGGCGAACGAAAGTGTCCCATTTCATAAAAAAAATTCAGGTCATACCTGAGAAAGAAAATAATTGATTACGATATTAGTAACTATGAAATATGATTTCATGCGGAAGAATTGATGCCGGGAAATTATTTCATAACTGACATACAACTCAAATGAAAATAACATTATTGATTAGTTATGCCTGCACTCACCTTGCGATATAAGGACCGTTTTTTGGGGCTCAAAATTGCATCATAAGGCATAAGATTATGCACTTATTAGCAGCTTCTCAGACCATGGAAGCTGGCAGCTTTTGCTGACCATTGAATAATTACGGCAGCAATCTAAGAAATTCTGCAATAACACGCAAATTACACTCAGTGTGACGTAATTTAATTCAAAAAAATTGTCCCATCATAATGAAGAAAAAACAGCGTCATATAATTAAGACAAATAACCCAATATATTCAGATTATATGAGCGAGTATAATTGAGGTAAAATGACCTGGTGCAGTCCGATAAAATGACGGAACACAATTTATGTCAAACGACCATGTATAATCAACTAAAAAGACGCAATGTTCTCATAGCTTCCGTTAATTAAAAGATGCAAAATAATTCGGTAGAATGAGAAACCGAAATATTTCAATGAAACGACGAAGCGTAATTTAAATAAAATGAGGTATTACATATAACAAAACAATTATTCTGTTTCATATTAGAGTCAAATTTCGAATTCAGATTGAAAAAAGGTGTATATAACGCGGAATGGGATAAGAATTCTGTCGAATACAGAATTTTGGTATTGACACTTTGAACATTGAAACTATGATAAGAACTCACATAAGAAAAATTATTCCATCAAGATGCGCATTATTCGTACGTATAATACCGAATAATAATTAAATTGTTCTTTAAAAATAATGACTCCCATTCGTTCATTTTTCTACCACATATTCAACTACTAACAAGCTTACGAACGTAAATACGAAGTCGAGTGAAATTATTCAGATGATTTATACTCGAGCAATTACTTAATTTATTTAGTTTTTCACCCTGTGTAACAGAATCATGCAGCGATTTGAAGTAGTCGCACCTGTTTACCTGCTGAAGCTTGCACAACATCACACTGCACGTGAGTGAAGCGATAGCGTTGTGACCGTTCTTCTTACTCACAAATCCTGACGAAGAACGACGTTTTAGACGAGTAGAAATTGAAGAAAAGTTCGATTAGCTTGCAAAACCAGGGTTGATGGATGAAAATTTATCCCTGCAGAGACTATTTCGTTGAGTCTAGTTGATTTCCTTCCTTTCGAAGGTAACGACATTGCACGGTCCCAGTAAGGAGAGCTGGAAGGAAAGGTGTGAGCTCTGCAACTCTGTTAGGGGAAACGCCGCGCCCAATGGGCTCCCATGAACAATGTTGTTTGTGACCTGCTGAAGGCACCTGAGCTATACTGTTCTTGACATTGTTCTCCAGGATAAGGAGTAACGTCGTACAAGCAGATTAGGTTACATCTGCACTACTTACGCGTGAATATTATTAAGTTTGCAATAATTACGCGTGATTATTATATCTGCACTAGTTACGCGTGAACATTATTACAGCTGCACTAGTTACGCATGAAGTTTACAATAATTACGCGTAATTATTACATCTGCACTAGTTACGCGTGAATATTATTACGTTAGCAATAATTACGCGTGATTATTACATCTGCACTAGTTACGCGTGAATATTATTACATCTGCCTTAGTTACGCGTGAATATTATTACATCCGCACTAGTTACGCGTGAATATTATAACATCTGCGCTAGTTACGCGTGAATAGTATTACATCTGCGCTAGTTACGCGTGAATATTATTACATTTGCGCTAGTTACGCGTGAATATTATTACATCTGCACTAGCTACGCCTGAATATTATTACGTCTGCACTAGCTACGCGTGAATATTATTACATCTGCACTAGTTACGCGTGAATATTATTGCATCTGCACTAGTTACACGTGAATATTATTACGTCTGCACTAGTAACGCATGAATATTATTACATCTGCACTAGTTACGCATGAATGCAATCATTCTACTCCCAAAGCTAATTTCTTCCTCACTCCTTCAGTACTAACAATTCACATTTCCCTTCACAAATCTCAGAAAGTTAATCACTTCCTGTAAGAATTTTTTTTTTCAAAGTATCTAAATGCTTTGCCCTCCTTTAATTCAAATGAAAGTTTAAAAATTGAAACGAATCTACAGGGGGCGCCGACCAAAAAATTCATAACAATTTACATGCGATATTAAAATATTTCTGGGCCCTAAATCGAAGGATTTCATTGTGCCCTTGATTTACTAAATCAACGTTTACCCCAGCGCCTTTTACTTAGTTAGCCAAGGGTTATCCTTGCACTTTTTAACAAATAAATTGAATGTTACTCTGACCCTCTCACGTAATAATTCAATAGCTACCCTCGCGTATTTTGCTTAATAAATCATGTGTTACCCTCACACATATTACTCAGTATATGAAGGGTTATCTTCGTGTATTTTGCTTGGTAAATTAAAGGTTACCCTCGAGCGTTTTACATAGCAAATCAAGGGTTACCTCCGCACCTTGCACTTAGAAATTCAAGGTTTACAACTACGCCTGCTACTTAGTAAATCGAAGATTGCTCGTGTTTTTCAAGAAATTAACCTTCACCACCGTGAGTATATAGTTCAGCGTGAAGGTGAACAACACCTATACGGGAGAGGCACATCGTACCCAGCACAGCCCTTATCTCACTCAACTCCTTTTTTAGAGTTCCTAGGACAACGTCCTTTGACAACCATAATCGTAATAGATCTAAATACAGTCACAAGGCGCAGCATTAAAGTCGTCGGTCAGGGGCAGGCATTTCTTCCATCTCTGTTCTCTCGCAGGTCTCCACCCTCGACTTTTCCTTACGCGTAGCCTTAAGCCTTTAATGACCAAATTATTTTATGATAATCCTGTTTCCAGCTTCGTACGGCGGAACTACCCGTAGAGGCGGCCGTGTGTATACGTGCTGTTAAACTGCATTTAGCTTTATAGGAACAGCCAGCAGGATCCTTATCAAACCCGACCGTAAGGCCATTCTCTTAATTAAGTTTTTAGTTTGTTTTTGTATAAAGAACTTGTCATTTTGTTGGTTAAACCTGAAAAAATATACGTTACTTTAATCTTTAGTCTATATGTTTCAGACGCCCATTGCATGCTATCATGTACTTCCGACGTAGGTGACGTTACAGATTTAAAATAGCATCTTGCTTAATAAACAAATCATGTTTACAGTCAGGGAACTAAAACAGCGCTCTAGTTTCAACTGTCAATGAATTGAAATGGCGTTTTCTAACTACATCGTTTTACTACCACGGAATTATCATAGAGTTTTCTTTACCGAATAAATCGTGTTCACTCCGATGGAATAAAAACAGGATGTCCTTTACTGAATAAATAAATTTTACAAGACGTGTTAGGCCATCCACATCCGTCCGCAAGGGCGTACGAGTCAATATCCTTTACGCCTCGCATCCGTTAAGGAAGGACATGCCTCCCCAAGCTATACTCGTCCAGCCCTGCCGGCACGAGCGTTGCCGCCTACTTTCCGTGCGTGATTTCACAAATTTGTTCGTGACAAGACTGCCCGTGGTCCACTGAGTCGTTCTTTTTTAATTATCAAAATATTTCGTCTTATATCTATTTCACGTAAATCTGTCGGTATTATGACATTAACAAGGACAAAACAAGGTTCTTTAATCAGAATACTACGAGTCTTTGCGCATTGGAGGCTCACACCTTAGAAGCTTTACTCCAGTCGTACGCACGATACTGTTGAGCTGATGTTCGTTTGTTTCTTCTTCGCTCATGTTACCTCTTTTTCCTTTATCCCTGGTTCCATCCATTTCTATAAGAACATTATCTTTCTTTGTCATGTATCATCTTGTCTGTTCCATCATTTTCCTGATTTGATTTAGAATGTCTAGCGCTCTAGCCCTTCTTCAGCTCCTAAACGCTCGATTCTAAAAGAATCTTTATTAATTCCAACACGTTTTACCGTTGGGTTTTCGATGCCTTACAACTACCGGCGTGGAAAGGGATGTGAGGAATGTGTGGTTTAGGCTTTCCCTTCCAAGGGAAGCACTCCCTAGTTACATGAAATGCATTGCCTGAGCCGGGATTTGAACCCTGAACGTCACGGCTGCGAGGCCATCACGCTAACCAGAACGCAATGGAGCCAGTTTCTAAGTCTTCGTCTTCTTCGATTTGCTACTTAAGCTGCGTTGATTCTGCTCAATTCAGATGGGTTCAGTCGATTCTGTTTGTCAGGTTTGAATTATTTAAAAGCCGTTGTTTAAGAAGCTTCCATTGAGTTAGAAAGACTGTTTCTCATGTAGTTCTTTAGGCAAAAATAAAAACTTCAACTTATTACAGATTTTATGTGATGCGATTGGTTACCTGGAAATGAAAGATATGATGCAATGAAAAAGGAAAGAACTAAGGTACAAGCGACTTAGTATTTAGAATACTTTTTGAATATTATATAATAAAATATAATAATATACTAGGTAAATGACCAAACTCAAAAGGTGCAAAATTATAAGAACTATTTTCTCTTCTTAATTAAACGTATGCTGGAGTTACACCTCCCATATTCGTATTTCAAAGGATCATAACGGACACAACTTAAACTAATTTAGGGAGATGAAGATATTTCTACAAATCCGATAACAAACAGATTGTTCATTCATATTCGTCTATCGTTCAAGGTTTGTTATAGCTCGAGTGAAATAAGTTTTTCGTTCAGTATCTCGACGGTACGTAGGTTAATGCAAGTCAAACATTATTTTCATGGAAGAGGGTTCGGTGACCTTTGATTTCTTTCAAATTTTTAGCAAACATTCGTTCACTATTGAATTCAAAAGGCAGATTAAAGTAAAACTTTCACAAAAGTGAAAGCTAAGTAGCCCCTGTGAAGAACCAATGCCTAGAACAGAAGCCAATGCACACAAAACATTTTTTTATATCTCATAGCGCGACTAACGCTAATCTATTCAAAGCCTTGAATTCGTCAAGACTCGACACGTCGAGAACGAAGGGCTCTGGAGTTCATTGTGTCTGGAGCACGCAGTGTTTGTTATGCAACGCGAGCATTCTCATGTCGTCGAGACGCTGTGAAGAGCCATAGCTCGGAACTCTGTGACGGTTGTCAACCATTCTCAACGAAACTTTTCTCTTAGAACGAACAAAAGATTGACGTGATCAAACGATACAGCAAGACATAAACAGAGAGAAAGAGAGAGGGATAGAGAGAAAGGCCTAACTTGAGCCTATATGCATCTTCATTCGGGTGGGTTTTCGACAATGTGGCCTAGAGAAGGCGATTGCGTGATCAGGAATGAATAACTTTTTCTGAATAATAAATGGAGCCAAATGTTATCATTTGACAGTTTAATGAAATGAAAACGTTGTAACTCATTCACCAAAGGAAGAAAGGATGAATAAATATAAAGAGAATTTAATTACCGTTTCGTTCAAGATATTTTAATTAGCCTATTCCTTCCAGGCTTTAAAAACGGTACACAAAATTTGAATTTAAGTCTTTCACGGAAATTCCAATGAAATCATTTCCCTAACAATCAGTGTCAAAAACAAAGATTTGTAATAAAAACGATCTGAATACCGGCGTAGACTATGTATGAAACATTACCACTGAATAGCAACAGAAAACAACAAAGGCTAATTGCGTAATTGAACTGACGAGTCTAGGAAATTATATATTTTTTTCCAGCTTTTCTAGAACTACTACACCGCTGAAAGTGAAAAAATCAACACATTCAATTTACGAAAAGAAGTGAGTTTTATACAAACCAAAGACTGGGGCGCTGAAGAGGCACCCTGCACCA
Organism: Orchestia grillus; assembly: GCA_014899125.1. Classification (NCBI taxonomy): domain Eukaryota; kingdom Metazoa; phylum Arthropoda; class Malacostraca; order Amphipoda; family Talitridae; genus Orchestia; species Orchestia grillus. The sequence continues at coordinate 10,124 of VOMN01008458.1, forward strand.
TCTGTCTTATAAAATAACACGCCAAGTATATATGTATGTTCGATTTCGAAAAACATTGAGCGATTACATTACTGATAATGTTCAGAAAGAAAAAATTCTCGACATCTTTTCTGACAGTACACGTCTGTGATAGTTTGTGTGCGTAACCATCTACCCACGACCTCAGGTGTCAGACAGGAGCAAATTCACTTAGTTTCTTTCAACGATCTACACAAGCAAAAATTTACGTGTTTAAGCTTGTTGACGAGATGCAAAGTTTATTTTTAGGTGCATATTTTTAGGTGCATATTTGTAGGCTTATGTTTTATTCTCTTTGTAGTACATACAAGGGTCGACCACGATTTATGAGGAGCGAAGTCCTAGTTTATGTATTTGTGGCTTTTAATGTCCATTGAGTTTCTTTTTTCAACAACTTCACATAAATAAACTTACATTTGTCAAATAATTACCGTTCTGGTCTCATCAAGTTATTCACAATTGTGTGAGAGGATACTGAAGGTAAAAGAGGGGCTCACCGAAGAAATACACAGAGGTCCTAGCAAAAAAATGTACGCACTGTTTGTGATTCAATATTAATTACAAAACAAAAGACATATGCGCATGGGTGCCCCCTACTTGGGGTTAATTTAATGGTCAACTTAATGGTTACCCTACACTTTCGCACCGCAAGAGATCAGGAATTATAGGTCTTCGCTTTTTGCTTCGAAATTGTTCAATTAAAATTATTGATTTTTGTTAGCCCCTCTGTTAAAAATTTGTTTGGTTCATACAAAACTAACACTCGTAAAGCCAATTTCCATCGCTTAATATTTAATTTTTTTCCATTTTTTTTAATTTCATTTCGGATATATCTGATAACAATAACCTACAACAGTGAATAAATTCTCGCTGCAACAAGTCCCATGCGTTTTTTTCACGGGCAGTGAAGCCTTTCTTCTCTTTGGAAATCATTATGCAGTTTCACTTAGAAGTGCGGTGCTCACATAGCCTTGTTGAACACTGTTGTTTAGTCCCTGCAGCAGAAGTTAAGTATCGAATTATTTCCTTTGCTCAAAAAAACTGCCAACTTCTAGATTTCATCCCTGTTTCCCAGATGCCCCTGAGCACGAACAGCATCACACGTGCACGCAAAGCATTTCACAATTTGTATTGAGATTTAAGGAAGTAGTCCGTCATTACGACAACTCGTTCCTAGAGTCAACACTTCCGAGTCGTTGAATTACTCTACAGTCTTCGTGGGAAACTATGAGCATCTGTTCTATGCGCATCACTGACCTTGTTCCGTGACACAAGATATCTCAACACCAACTTTCATCCTTTTCAAATTGATATTACGAATAATCGTAACATCCCTGCTCCGAGTCTTTCACTAAATGTCTTCCCAATCATTAATTATTTCACTCCGTGTGAGAATTTACAAACTTGTACGTGTTACCCCATAAGAGTGTCGGCAAACAGAGGAGTCCTAGAGGAGTCGACGTATAGAAGAGTCCTAGAGGAGTCGACGAATAGAAGAGTCCTAGAGGAGTCGACGAATAGAAGAGTCCTAGAGGAGTCGGCAAACATAGGAGTCCCAGAGGAGTCGGCAAATAGAAGAGTCCTAGGCGAGTCGGCAAATAGAGGAGTTCTAGAGGAATCGGCAAATAGAGGAGTCCTAGAGGAGTCTACAAATAGAGGAGTCCTAGAGGAGTCTACAAATAGAGGAGTCCTAGAAGAGTCGACAAATAGAGGAGTCCTAGAGGAGTCTACAAATAGAAGAGGAGTCCTGGCACGCTTCCTGCCAGGATGAGATCGCCTAGATATTTCGTCCAGGATTCTAACTCAAGAAATAAATTAGTTTGCTGAACGTGATGTGTATTTATTTCTCAGCACACCTCTTAAATCTTTACGTACTTTTTAATTTAAAGTAAAAGTTTTGAATTTTATCGTATAACTTTGACTTTTTATGTATTTTAAAGTAAGACTTGGAAATTTTTTTGTATGATTTCTGAATTGGTACGTATGCTTCTTGCATTTTACGTATCAGTTTTCAATTTTTACGTACGCGTTTTGAGTACACTTTTTAAATTTTACGTACTCTTTCTGCATTCAGAAATAATTATTCAATTTTGAAGAATGAATCGCTTTTTGGTCAGTAATAAAAGGAAAATATAATTCTACTTTTCAAAAGGGGCGAAAGGAGTTTAAACAGTTTTGCTGGAGATGCTCGTAAGCAATGACTCATTAGAAAATCATGTGTTTTTAATCTTAAAAGATTGATTCCTAATCACATTTTAAATACTTCCCTTACTCATGAATAAATTATTGTTATTATAATAATTATTACGGCTCAAAACCCTTTTTAGCCATGGAATGTGATCTAAAGAGAGCGAGCGTAGGGACTCTTTAGTGAGGAGGGTCTAAATCTCTTGACATGTTCGTCTAAATCCCTATTTATTGAGGACTATAAAGAAGGGCGAAACTAGGCACAGAGCGTATTCCCACACAGGATCCCCTGCGCATAGAAAAGGCAAGTTGAGACTGAAGGGAAAGAAAAGATAAAAAAGACGGCGATGAAGGCGTGAAAATATAAAAAAGTTAAGTGAGTGCGAAAGAAGACCCGAAGGGTTTTCTATTATCGATAGCTGAAGTAACCTAACAGTGCCCCTCCTTGAGTCGACTGTCCCCTTAGTGTACGATAGGCAAACCTAACTCTATTACCTATCCTACGTCCCTTGTGGAGTATGAATTAATATTCCTATTTCACAAGCTTTTCTTTGCTGCCTGTCGGACCGTACAGATTTTTATATCCAATTTAATTTGTGATGAGCTGAGATGACTCAGAAAGTTCGAGGCGCTAAGTTTGTTCATGGCTACAATTCGTACACGTAATCTATTACCGCCGATTTTCTCAAGATATTACCTCTTCAAGCATGCAACCAATATCTTCCTTTCAAGTATATCAACACTTTGACTCCGGAGTGGATCGTATATGGTACACGCGATCAACTAACCTAACCTAATGTCCCTAAAGCACTAGCATGTATAAATACAAATTCTCGAGTTTTCGTCCAGTTTGCGTTCATCAATCTAATAAGCTAGTTCTGATTAAAAAAAAATTAATTGAGTAACTATATTTGTGAAACCAAAATCCTTCATTTTCAAATTCACAGTGGAGATATTTGTCGGCATGTAATTTTACTTGTATGGAGTATCGTAGTCAAAGAGTTAAACGAAAATAAGCTCCCGGACAAACAAAACATTGGTCATCTGCTACTAAGACGGTGGAAGGACCGTCACGAGCACGAATAATGGTGGCAATTGTGCTACATAGAGTCTACGAGTGTCTTAATATAGTAGATCTCGTCGATTTTATATTACTTTTGCGTTCCAGGTGGTCCCAAAAATTTTCTAGCGAGTTTATGTCTGGGGACTTAACTGGCCACTGTAAATACCGGGCTTATCTTGAAGGACTGCTGCTAATTACAGCTGACAGTTTCAGCCCGGTGCAACCGGCAGTTATGGTAATGAACACAATTTCATACCAAATTTCGAACATTGCATCAAAATGATGTTCAATATCCGTGCGAGTATCTC
>VOMN01008459.1:0-21253 GCA_014899125.1 Orchestia grillus
CGCACGACCGTCAGCCAACTTCCGACCGCACGACCGTCAGTCAACGTCAGGGACGCCCAGTTCTTCAGCCCTCTCCACTCGTGGACGAAGCAAGGATGGAGATGTTTATGATGTTGACGTGATCCCTCCGCGACTCTTGATGTCACGTCGTTGAATGGTCGCTTCAATATTATTGTGCGTAACGGCTTCATTAATGCAGACGCTTCTACTGTCAAATCCATTTAACAACTGTTATTTGCGGTAGACCCTCCTACAACTGCCTCCTATATCGATATAGGAGACAGTGCTTCTACAGAGGAACTTCGCGAACAAGAAATCCATTGAGAAGCAAACAGCTTCACAACAACTACAGTGTACAGATAAACTTTGGGAAACTCGCTAGAACTAAATTATTTAATAAGAAACTTTAAAATGAATAGTCTTGGACAATTATCCATTTCAATTTTAATATTTTGAAATTATGATCGTCTTATATACATTTGAATCAATATCAGTTTAGATAAACATGTAAAACTGTAAACCGAAAAACTGTATGCGCGGAAGTTGAAGATTATTTGTACACTCAATCATCTCATTTAATTTTTTCGTGAAACTTGAAATCAAGTGCCAAACTCACCATATCGAAAATATAATTTCAACACTTAGGTAACGAAAGGAAAACACAAATACTATGTATATAAATTTTGTGTCTGAACCACTGGAGACAACGGCAGTATTCACCTTTTTTCCATCACAGTTGGCACATTTCAGACCAAAATTGCCTCTGAGCGATACGATGAACTGAAGCACTCTATCAGCGCAAGATGTTGAAAAGAAGCTTTTCAGAACAATTATCAATTTTTTTCAAATTTCTTAACGTGGCACGATAACTTTTTAAAAGGAATACATCTTTTAGAAAATAAAGCATGTACTTTCGCTCTAGTAAAGTTCGTTTAAGAAATTTTTTCACTTGAGCTTTCAAACTTACAAACATTTTCATGCCTGTTATTATGTTTCGAGAGGAATCATTTTATTTCTGTTAAGCCCATTTTGTCTTATCGTGGGGGTTTTGTAGTTATAATTTTATTATTTTAAATCGTAGCAATGCGTAGCCCATCCTCACTATGTATTCCTTTGTGGATTGACCCTATTTTCTCCTCTTGTAGTCTATTTACACCACTGAACCCATACTGTCTTCCTATGTGGGCCAAACGAAATACTGAACCCCAATTTTTCCTCGAATGTCCCTCCTGTATTTCTCGACCACCATTTTAACCGTAAGTAGATAATTCTCTTCAGGCTCCCATTTTCTCCTTCTGTGGACCACTAATACTGATGGGCCTATTTTCTCGGTGCGCAACCACCGCTGAGTGTCGTGAATTATAGAGTGGAGAATTTTTCAGCGGTTAGACGCGAGTGGCTCGGCTACAACTACTTTATTTAAGTGCGGACAGTTTGTGAGTGCTCAACGACCGAGGCTCATCCACTCGAGTGCTCACACTTGCGTCCACTCACAAAAAGTGACATTCTTTTGTGCGCTGCACAATTTTGCTTCTCTTGAACCTCACTTTAATTGACCCTTCAACGGTAGGATATAACATAGCAACTCTCAGCATTGCATTTCGATAGTCGGATCGCATTAAAATTGTTATATTTGTCTGGTAACTTTTAAGTCAACATGGACTTTATTGTCCACTTTTCTGTAACAGGAAAGTACAAAGTTTTCAGTCATCGTTCTCTACAGTCATGGGCTTGAAATCACTTTAAGAAAGAGAAAGGTTGGCAAAGTAGCTAATGATTCTACACTACTAAGTCTCATTACAGAAAATACCTATTTTTATTACAATGGAATAGAGATTCTGTTTTAGTCTTCACACACACTACTCGTCAGTGTGTAAAAACATATTATGAAGCTCTACTTCACCGAAACATCACTTGTTCATTTTTTTATCGTAGGTGAAACTCGACGATGTTTCTTCCAATCAACACTGAACCATAAAGCCTACTAAGCTCACCATATGTTTTTTATTAGCTATTCAAAAATTTAACGTGTGCGGTCTGTAAAGCAATCTAGTTCATTTTTCGCTTTGGGTAAATATTGCAACTTTTACTCATCTCACGACTCATTTATATATACCAGTAACGAGAGTGAACTCGAGTACATGTGAGTAGGACCGAATTCTTTCTGATATAATTTGGCGACGGAGAGGTGAATCTCCGCCCATTTGTTGTTCACGGGAAAACGTTGTCAAAGTTGTTTCCTCATATTATTTTATACTCGCTTTACTTCCTTTATAATGTAAAAATTCATTTGGATACATCATGCGCTTTTACTGTAAACAATGAATAAAATAATCGGAAAAAGCACCGTAAACGGATCAATCTTAATAGGCCCCTGCAAGATGATTTTTTGTCAATTTTTTCTGAAACCAGTTTTAAAACAATTTACAACTTTCATTACCATATATGTGTTGAAAAGTTTCCGTCTTTTAAAAAGAAATTGATTAATATTGATTAACCTTGAGTATCGTAACATAGTTTAACAAATAAATTATTTGCAGGAATCGAACTAGCATTTACATGGGAATAGCTCGAGATCCTAAAATTTTTTCACCCTCATTTTGAATGTATTATGATAGGGAACAAATTTTCTTCTAAAAATATTATCTTCACGCTCCCAGAACTTTCTTACTAGAAAAATCAGCTGACTCACTTAAGATTAATGTCCAACCCAGAGAGAGGAGGCAGTCATTGCTGATTCGCAGCGTCGCAATAATTCGCACCGAGGCCAGTGTGCTTCTGAATTCTGTGCTTGCCTTACGTGTTGTAACGAACGCATACTTAGCTGTAGAAGTTTTACAGTTTCTATCACACAGAATTGTATTTTTCCTTCCTACTGTATCAGAGGTTGCAATGACGCTCATCAGGACCATTTTCTACGACTTTTCTACGGCGTAAGATCGTATCAAAAAATTGCTGAACTGCGCGTGCAGCCCTAGAACTTTTCATGATATGGTTTTAGGCGAGCAATCAATGGCTGCGTTAGCTTTCGAAATAAGGAGCATGTTTTTATCGCCCTTTGCAAAGAAGTGACTGCATTGGTATTGGGCCGATCTCTTATTGCGTGTAACCCTGTCTGAAGTACGTAAGATTCAGACAATTTGAGGCTGAAACTCTCGACGTCAAATGTTTGATAGTGGCTGGAAATCACATAACCACGTCGTGATTTCATTCGCTGCTTGAAAACGTAACTGCATTGAGAATGCCCAAAAATGAGGTTAAAATAAAACTTCAACTGAAATTTTATTTCTTGGAATATCGCATTCAAGTATATTGAACTAGACTGAAATCCAATGGAAAAGTACTTTCACTTTTAGTACGAAATTTTATATGCTACGTGATATTTTTATTATGATTTAGTCTCTGGAAATGCAATATAGTTATGAGAAGTGTGCATTTTTGTAAATGAAGTGGTATATTGCTCGCATTTTATCATTCAAATTATTCATGTTGCAGGCGGCCGAGAAGATCGGTCTCGGAGCCGGCGGAGCGGGCAGCTCCCTCTTCTCTCTCTACAATAACGGTCAGCACTTCGGCCAGCCACCTCCTGCTCACATGGGCATCTCTCCTTATCCTCTCGACCCTAAAGCTGGTATGAGCTTCACTGTACCTTCTCTTGTGTTTTTCCATTTCACAGCTCCGTTCTCAAGTACATTTTCGAGTATGAGTCTAAAGAAAGTCTTTCTTACGTTTTAATTCGATGAATCGAAATAAATACCTTCAGCTCGAACTCTAAGTCTCCCTGCTGTACAATCGCTTAGCATGATATATCGCAGAATAGTTTCATATCGGCACTATCTTCTTGAGAGGAAAACTCTCCGCCCTTCGCCTCAATCCTAATCTTTCACTCATTTAACAAACTACATACTTAGTGTACGTTCTTTTTGAAGATAGTTGAAAGAATTCAGTTCATAAACACGTTTCCTACGTTGGGCTGCTCCATCGTTTGGCTGTTCCACATGCCTAGAATTGGATTCGGGGACTCTTTCGTGTTTTGTAGTTAGAAATGCCTCCTTCATGTTTGTTTTTTCTCTGCACTCGAATTAATGGTTTTAGTTATTTAATAATTGAAGTATGAGGGCCCCAAAGGGCACTGTTAGGTAACCCCAGCTGTCAGTAAGCTTTCGAAACTTTCGTCTTTCGTGCCCACTTTAATTCCTTCAATTTTCGCACTTTCTTCGTATTTTCTTCCCCGTCATTCTCAACTTGCTGTTTCTTTGCACTAGTATCTTGTTTGGAAACACACCTTGTTCATGAATTTTCCGTTTTCTACGGTCCATACTAAATGGTCCCTTCTCTTTCAGTGCGATATGAAACCGTATCACCGAGTATGATCGCTGTCTTATCGTCTTAGTCTCCGATACGGCTGTTAAAATCGAATATAAGATGATAACAATAATGCTAATGATAAAAAAAGTAATTCAAATATGAGGGTTTTCTTTAAACGTGAGTAAGACATGAGTGTGGGCACACAACCAAACCATTTTCCAACGTTGGAATTAATGGTTTTATTGACACAATCTTGGCCAAATATACGGGGAACGTGTTAATCAAGATCGCTTTATTGTGTTAACCAAGATCACTTCATGGAACATTTGCTCTAGCTCTCTCTTCACGTCTCCTATAATTTGATACTTTCGAATAACCCAACAATTAACACTTTAGTGTAACCATGAGCTCATCATCAACTTCTCGTGTCTTGCAGGCTTGAGGCCCCCTGTGTACCCCTTCACAGCATCACAATATTCCTACCACCTCGGCGCAGATTTTACGCAAATGGCCACATGGTAATTTTCCAATGCTAATTTCATTTCTAACCCTTCGGAATACTGATTTATAGTTTAGATGAACAGAATGAATCTCTTGGACAACTTTGTTCATTCCCTATCAGTCATCTCTTAGAGTAAATAAATCGCTGTGAAAGTCATTGGAGCGAATGAGTCTCTATTAGGGATAGGATTTTATTAGAGCCCTCTCAGAGCTCTCGGTTAAAATGTGAAAGTAGTTCATATTTACAATAAAGTGGCAACAACTGAGTTTCACTATTCATAATTCAAGTCATATTCAATGAAATATGCAACGAAACTCATCATAAAATATATCTGAAACAAATTAACTGTATTTCGCTTTGTCAGATATCTATGAATCAATTAATTAGGTTTACGCGATATTTCCAGTATATTTCAACACGTATCATTAAATGCTTTACTCCTAAATAATAAGTTATAGCCTCAAATTTTGCGCTAAAGAATTAATTTCATTGCCGCTCAACCCTAAAATTAACTCTCTTGATAGCTTCAATTTTAGTTTCAACATATCAAGATTTTTGATGAAAATATGTAAATGTGTGCACTATACGTTAGAAGGATAAAGTGAAAAATCACTAATCCTGTAGTAGTGAACAATGAATTATCATAAAACTGAGCTCTACTTAGCGCTGTCTAGATGTCCATAAACCAGCCTGACCTAACAAAAAATGACTGGTTCTTAATTTTGCCGTAAAAAAAAGTTTAACACTTTTGTTTTATTTCAAGTGAAAAAGCATCCTTTACTTTCAAGAAGAGTACTCATGTTTCGACATTCAAAACTGAATAAATGTTGATTGTTGTACTTGAAGTAACGTTTTGATGACACCAGGTTCAGCACCCCATCTCTGATGCCTCCCCACCCCGGACTGACCCCGCCTCTCCCCCACTCCCTCGTGGCGTCGCCCAAAGCCGCAGACCTACCGAACACATCTCACGACAATCACAGGTATGCTTGCTCTCGTCCAACCCAAGGTTAAGAAAAGTGCGTTTTATAACAACAAAAAATTATTACGAAAACAAACGTGTGAATTTTAGACCTTCGTTGAGCTTTAGAAATAGGTGAGGCTCAAGTTAGTGATCTAATATGAATTTTAATTTTCGTTACGAAATATCTTACGCATTCCTGTAAATTTGTAAATATATTACTTAATTTTGATGAAAACAACAATGCGTACTTAGGGCACTGGTCGCATTTCCAATGAAGTTATGGCGCCAAGAGGCGCTTTTTTTATCGAGTCTTTGCTTCTAAGACCTGTTGAAGTCTTCTGTCGTATATTTCGCAATTAGTTGTGATCTTTGCTAATAAGTGCAAAACATTAACAAATCTTGCACAACAGATTGCAGCATAATGACAAACTTCTGACTCTATCCATGGTTTATTGAACGTTGAAATAAAAATTAACTGACTACATGTTCTGTATTAAACACTACTGCTGTGCATAATTAAATTCACATCACTGATTGGGATTTTATTCCTTCCAAAATGAATGATCAGATTAATTTTTTGGCCTTAATAAAATGAATTCTAAGCCAGCAGCAGTTATTCGTATTTTCAAAATGAACTGGAATGTACTCTATTTGACACGAGCTTAAGGATATCTCACTGGAGTCTGTCTTGCCGCTGGCGCTGCCTCTGATTTGATGAGACCGTCCTGGTACCGAGTCTTCGTTCGTTTGCTCGCGCCGCCTTCCAATTGATTGATGTCGTCGTGCAAGGAGATTCTGACTCTTGCAATCAGCGCGGCGTGTGATCACTGGCTCGGCTAATCGTGTTCTAGTGTTGACTCGAAACGTGGGGTCTCATATTTGAAATTCGTACGATACTGCCAACCCTTTTCTCGCTTGCCAGTTTTATTCTCTCAGGATGCTCGATGAGCTGATTGTTACCGAAATATTGAGCTTCAGAGACAACGTCGCTGATCTACAGACTTGAAAAGTAAATGCTTCATTATGGGAGCGAATGGAGAACAATCGATTGGCAATTTCTATTCGGCTGTAGTGTTTTTACGCCTTGATTCCGAACGATTTTAACGTTTCATATTTAACTCATTTATGATTAATGTTTTATAATATTTTCTGAAAAATTAAATTAAACCTCTGTAGTTTTTGTTCGACAATATTTTCATTAGTTTGAAGTATATGTACTATAAGTTAAAGCTTCGACGGGTTCAACTGTAGATTTTATAGTTGAAAATAAGACGCCGAATTCTCACGGAAAGCTAAGCGTTTCATTAGAATCTCTTCAAAAATTTCCCCTATCCCTTCAAACCCTTCGAACAAACGATAATACTTGTTAGCAAAAAAAATATTGCTAAAATTTTTGAGTCGTTTACTGCTTGTGTAATGCTGGACTCGTTTTCAGACATCCGGGGATGCTGGACGGTAAAACGCTCGGGTCTCCGCACGATAAAAGTCTTCTCGACGGTAAAGGAGGTAGCGCACACCAGTTCTGCAATCTCCAAATTTGGATTGAGAACTTGTGACTTATGATGAACAAAAAAAAATTGAAGTAGAATTAATTGTATCAGCTTTCATAATTCGTACTTTTAATGCTTCGAGCAATTAGTTAGAGCAGTTAGTATTCACCAGGTCAAAATTTCATGTGATCTTTTTTAGGTTCATTTTAGTATTCACCTTTGAATATATATTCTGAAGATTTCTGATTTGTTCACGTGTTCGTGTCATGTGAGAGTCGTGCTCATGCTACACCTTTCTCCTCAGAGAAAAAACCTCACATCAAGAAGCCGCTCAATGCCTTCATGCTCTACATGAAGGAAATGCGAGCACAGGTCGTCGCTGAGTGTACGTTGAAGGAGAGCGCGGCCATCAACCAGATATTGGGACGCAAGGTAGCGTATGCATTTCTTGGCATGTTATCAATCATTCTTTGTCTTTGTATGCTCTTTTATGTGTTGTATGTCTTTGCCCATCTCATGCAATATTGGATTTTCCCCCGTACATGAATTCTTTTTAACACACTGAATGTATCTTTCCAAAGAAATTAGTATCATCCTGGAACACCTAGATTGATAGTTTTACTAGTATCAATATTAACAGAGGAAGCGCTTGAAGGTCTATATATAGTTTATGCTAAGTCAAAATTTTGGCCTATATTTATAATCTTCGTGTTTTCTATTATATGCAAGATCATTATCAAATTCGTCAATCCTACTTAAGTTTTCTCAGGAGTACAAAATTCCTGAGGGACTGATAAATATGATTCGATATTCAATATAAAGGAAATAAATTAAAAGATTTGATGGCTCAGTTGAACGTTTTGGTCATATGATACACTTATTATCCGTCCCAGGGACATTAATATTCGTCTCATGAACGTCTCGGACGATATGTGTCCACTTTCAAGTCAAGTTTACAAGAGTTTCAGAGTTATTTTTTGCATTTTCTGCGCCTTCATAAGTTGTGGCAAATTACAGTTCTTCCAGAAGAAATTCTGATCCTCTTAAGCGTTGAAACATTACATATATAAATTTATGTTCTCCTGGGCTACTCTTTAGTTTTATGATCAATTTATTCAATATAGATTATAACACAGCAGATTTTTCTTTTGGTTCTTTCTGCTTCGAACACAACTCACTCACAGTACACCTTGGCAAGAAAATATCATCTATAATTACAAAATACAAGTTGTTTACGATAGCGTTAGGTAAAATATTGTCTCAACTCTAAACTGAGAATTTTTACTCTCTGAAATGACAGGAAAACACGAATTTCGTGAACCATCATATACTTAATTCAGCCTGCTTATGAGTTTTAAAGCAGGAATTATTCTACAGCACTGAAATAATCGACGTCATGAACTTTTCTGTTGCAGTGTTAGTTGTAACGGGTAGCATATTATTCGGCTCTTTGACAACTGCATGTGAACGCAACTCATTTTCTGTGTGTATTTCGATGTCACATTCGTTCATTTGAGTCCCTTCATCGGTTTTGACGGGTTTCTCCGTCGGTGTTTACAGATATTTAGAGGCGTATTGAGCCTTATAAGATGGGAGAAATAGAAACAAGACTGAATTATGATTTCGGTTGAGCTGGATCGTCTAATTGTGTTGAGGAGATGATGAATATTTCGAATAGCTCCGCACCGTTCTAAATCACAATGGAAATGAACTAGGGCTCCTAAAGGGGAAATTTTTCTCAAATGCCGGTTACTAAACAGTGCAGATATCTTATTTCTGAGCTCGAATCTTAGGAGGAATTATGAGGAGTTTCACCGGTGGAACTGTATAAATATAATGTAATAAGTACAAGTTACAAATATATTTGTCATAATTTATCGATTTGTGCGCCTTTATTGAAGTGCAGTAGCTTCCCTCATACATCAATTCTAACTCTGTCGAGTTCTAGATGGAAATATTGAATATAATTTCAACGTGAAACTATTAGCTAATAACTATATTTCAAGTAAAAACGTGTGTTTGAAGTCACAGTTCGTAGAGCTTTCTATAGTATAAAAAGTAATTTATGTTATGGAAAATGGAAGTCCATTGGTAACATTTTCAGTCATTTCTTTGACGGTGTCGTGGAATTAGTTCGCACTTGAAGGAAAAGAAGAATGCACTCAGCAGTGGTAGTAAAGGGACAAAAGGTGTCGGTGACAGACTGACTTGCTGTAATGTTCCACCGTAATTTACAAATAAAAGAAATTTTATTTAGACGTGTATTATTTTTTTTACAATTATTACCACCATTTTCAAAGGATAAATCAGAGTTTCTTTTATGAATAAGATAGAATCATTTTCCTGAAATGGTATTAATGAATTTAAGATTATTTATACTGAGTTCCACTCATCACCTTGTAAACATTAGCCCTCCCCTTCGATAAAATGATAGAAAGCATGTTCTTTCAACTGATCTTTGAGTTATTCCATAATTTTCCCGAAATCATTAACTACCACTGATGTATGTAGTTCACTCACGAAAAACAGGCTGATTGTAATAATAACGCTAGTAGTGCCCATGTTGCCGGTCAGTTTACTCGTAATTAAAAAATGATTGTATTTTTTGATGCCTCAGTGGCACGCACTAAGCAAGGAAGAGCAGGCTAAGTATTACGACATGGCGAGAAGAGAGCGACAAGTTCACATGCAGATGTATCCCGGTTGGAACGCCAGAGATAACTACGGCATGATGAAGAAGAAGAAGAGAAAGAAAGAAAAATCAGTAGATGGAGGTACCAGTGAAACGCGTTTATGATTGTTAGACTACTTGTTGATTTACATGATATTCGTTGAATTTCATCGCAAATTAAGCGAGTTCCGATAACTTCAAATAGAAATAAGATTTATTCCTCCCGTTTTTGAGTCCACTATTAATTTTTTTCGCTGAACAGTAAACAAATTGTGTTTTAAACTTTGTGTTGAGCGCGCCTTTCGATGAAATTCAGCTCTGGTGGCAACTTTGCTCGGCATCCTGCAGAGGGGCCGCTGCAGAGGTGACACTACGCAGGAGAAGTGCAAGTGTGGTGCGCCTTTGGCATTTCGGTGCAGCCTTTGCTTGTAGCGCTTTATCACTCTATTTCTTCTGAGGGCACGAGAAATTGATAAAATTTTAGATGCAGTTTACAGTTTATATGAATTGAAAAACAAATCTCATGTCCTCGGACGAAATCAGTTGCGTGATTGCTTGTTACAATAATACCACGGTCGGTCTAGACCCCTCACCACCTTGTTCTTATCAAGACAGTGTGTTGTCAGGCTTCTAGACACCTACTTTCATGTGTTCAGTTTTCTTGCGTTCCATTCATAATTTTTTTAAGTTTTATTCTTTTTCGTGCCAAAAATGTCGTGGTGCTTTTAAGTGAAAGAAACATTTTGCAGTCAAAGTCTCTGGAAACCTGACAGCGCGCTCTCCTGACTTACCTGCGAGCTAGAGTGTTTCGGGTCGTCACTAATGCTCCCCAATGTGGACTTTCCCCCCCAGTGGCATGCGCTCACTCGAGAAGAACAAGCCAAATATTATGAGATGTCCCGGAAAGAACGACAGCTTCACATGCAGATGTACCCTGGATGGTCTTCCAGGCAAAATTACTCGCAAGGCAAAAAGAAGAAACGAAACCGCGATAAAAACACAGATGGAGGTAGCTAATTTCCGTATTTCGCGCACCAACCAGTTTTTTCGATGCTCTCGATGCTGCACATTCTAAACCCATCATGGCGAGAATGCTCCCTTCATACTCCATGCCTATTACTTTTCTCTTTTGGACGTTCCTGAGCGTCTAATTCATATTTCAAAAGTCCGAGTTGATGATGTCTCTTGAAAATATTTCTGACCATCCCTGCCGTTCAAATTTATTCAACTCTTTTCTTATTTTTTGGTGTTTTTATCTTTGATAATATACATGTCTCATGTCTGCTTACATTTTTATTGCTTGCTGCATATATACATTTCGTCTTTTATCTACTTTCTTAACGATTAGGTTTATTCCTACCATCCGCTTCTGAAAGTATATTCTATATACTTCATATCCAATTGCTAGTTATCCTGGATTTTTCAAGGTTTTTCATCTCTTTCGCTGCATTTCAAATTTATCATTGCCGTTTTACTTCTAATCTGTCATTAATTTATCTACTGTGATTATTGTCTCTCTTTAAATTAACTGTCGTTTTGATATCGTGAGACATTTTAGCTTCTTGTTTACAACTGCTTGCTTCGTCCTGCCTCATTTCCTGTCCCGCCTCGCATCTTCACTGTTATTTTCAAGAGCATCTTCACTTGGCCCAACGCAAGGGCTGGTTGCTCTTTAATCAGTTCATTTAATTTTCACCAGCAAGGGTACTGAAGGCTACATCATTGAGCGAGTCAAGAGCTGCTACTGTGGGGGAAGGTTCAAATTATTTCTATGCTTTGTTACTTTTACTTGTTTGCTAACTATACTCATTAAATTTGTACACTGTATTGAGAGATGATTCGAAAATAACACTGCAGATTTTAAATTATCCCGTATGATGTGCTGTTTCAATGGTTGAACTTTGTGTAGTGTTGAGAGTTTCATTACTGAACTTATTCCTAAGCAACAGTTTGACAACATGCTCCAAAACGTTATTGTTTATAATTCGAAAACCAAAGTCAATATCTTTACTAATGAATTTTGCATTAAATACTCAAGAGATTTGAGTCTCTTGAAAGTCTACTTTTGAAAAGTAATGATTCCAATTAACTATTGTGCATCGACTATTCCAATTCGAATGTCATCAACTGTTGGAGCTGACTGTCAACAAGTATGCTGCAAATCGCATGTGGTAAAAGTTATTATGCTATATATGCTATACTTTGTATCCTATAGCTGTTATCGAGGAAATGTTTCATCCAAATTGAGGTCAGTGAGTTAAGACAATGTCTATTTGAATTGTCATAGACATTTTTTCAAAGTAATTAGCGCAATTTCATTGCCGTTGTGATTTTCTAAATAAATATTTTCATTTGGAAATTTGAAAATTTATGAGTCAGCGGAAACTTGTGCTATTACGATAGTTTGGTTTTATTCCTTACGTTTGACTACTTAGATCTTTGCAGCACAATAGACAATTACTCTTGCTTCTTAGTTCTTTGATTAGCAAGTATTAGTTATTTTGATAACCCGTCGGTTTTCAGTTAACTAGATCACTTGTTTTAGAATGCAAATAAGCGTAGATAGTGTTCATTCAGTGATACCTTCTACTTCGACTAAACTAAGTTTGTTTTAACTTAAAGAAAATCACCCTGGATTGACGTCTTCAGGAAACCGTTTGGCTTCAACTTCACTACATTGGCTCCAAATGCCATTTTGGGGCAAGATTGGCAAGACCAGCTGATGACACATTCAAAAATCACCGTTTTTGCTTATATTTATATCGTATATTTTATATCAATATAAAGTAATTAAATTCAGTCTCTGTCGTTGTACAAAAGACTCACTGAGTCCCAATTTTGGTGAACGCATTCCTCAGCTATGTAGATTTTGCACGTTTCAAATTTGCTCTCTTTTTGAAAATGTTCATTTTAGTGTGCAATATTTTAAACAGATTTATTTCATGCAACGCTATAATAATTTTTGATGTTCCCAGCTAATATGAAGAAATGCCGAGCTCGGTATGGCCTCGATCAACAGAACCAATGGTGCAAACCTTGCAGGTGAGGTCCTTGTTTGTATGTTCGTTTAAGAATAACCCAACATTCATTACGATATTCTGTTCCTGACACTGATAGAAGGCAGCGTTGCCGTGGGTCAAGTGTAAATATTCGAAAGAAAACTTAGAAAAATGTGTATGCGCTCGTTTTTTGTTGCCCACAGTAGCAAGGTTTTGCTGCGTTCGGTAGAACTCAAATATTACTGAAAGTCACGCTCATAACCGATTTGTCTGGTGCTGACTTGCGTTTATCATTGATGACCTGTAGATAAAAGAATTAAGCTGTAAAGTCATATACGTGTATACACATTTATTTTCAATAAGCTATTGCTTCTTCAATAAAATAAATGCATTATAAAAGCAGAATTTTTCTGTCCTTTCAACTGGCATCCACCTATGTTCACACTACCAAGAATGTATTTTAAGATCATGTCTCGTTTCAACACGACTAACATTATATTTTCTCTGGAAAAAGTCTTTCATGCTGTTTTATTTTATAGAGCTTAGCGAAAATAAGAAGAGAAAATAGCGTTAAAAACGAGTTTCAAAAAAGTCTGAATTGTATTAGAAAAAGAATGTTGCAGCACACCCCAAGCAAGTTCACTTAAGTAATGTTAATGGAGATTCATAACCAATTTCTATGATATCTTGATGAGTCAGTGATTTGATTTACGATATCTTGAATTGTTGCTATTAATCTGCCGCATTTTGAACTATCAATCATTCTATTTACAAATGTGTTCCGGTATTTATCTAATTTCCCATCTACGTATATGAATTTATTTGACAAGGCTGAGTTGTGATATCCAAGTTATTCTGTATTCGCAGTGGGGATGGATATCACTGTCATCCGGCCTTGATTTTTACTAACCCTCTAAACTAACATTGTGTGTTTGATGAGACCCGACCTACGCTACTCACGCAACAGCACTTGAGTGCCATGAGCCCTGGCAAAAGGTCTCACTTTACTGCAGTCTCGTGTGGGCGCAAACTTGAGCTCATCCTATCTCGCGTGGACGCTGCCAGAAAATGTGTCATTTTCTTGATTTTTGTTGATCATCAATACCCTACTTTATAAAGTCATCATTCTGTGTTTGAAATTGGTTGTCGTTTTTCACGCGTCAATGTTCCGTTTACTGACAGTTGTATCTTATAATTATGGTGAGAACTTTTGAACCAGTGCCCATTTCAAAAGCAGAGCACGGGACGTGTCTCTTCTTAGTTTTTGATTTTGACACTAATTTTGTCTGCGTGCACCCAGCATGCCTTTTCGTACCGCCGTCAGCAGAGTGGTGCGCTGAAGCATGGCTAACATTCCAGTGCATCTACGAGGGGCTTCAACCGATGGCTGACACATTTTCTGTAACGCCATGCCACAAACGTTAATAAACGTCTTCCTAAAAGTATTGGCTGGATTTTTATAATTATCTCTTGAGAGCAACTATGCGAGACTGCAGTGGACGGAGAATAAGCTGGGCAAGATTTGATGGCACCAACCATACTTTTCTCCGTGATGATCTTAATCAGGAGACTCTTGCCAACCTTCCTATCTGCAGCAGCCCTGCAACGGTAGCCTCGCTCGTAGCATCCGCTACACCTGGCGGTGGTGGTGGGTCCAACGCTCTGCTGAGTGGCGTAGCTGCGGCGGCGGCCGCTGCTGCCGTGGTAGCGACGTCAGCAGGCGCGGGCCCTGTCTTGGTCCCGCTCAGTTCGTGCCCTCCTGGGAGCGTTACGAGCCTCTCTCCATTGGTGTCACCAGGAGCAGCTTTATCTGCACCGCACCATCCATACAGCCCCCTGCCGCCACCCATCCAGCATTCTATCGTTAATTTGAGCTGCAGCAGTAACAGCAGCAACAACAGCAGCTCTGGCAGCAGTGCCAGCAGTACCAATAGCAGCAATAGCACGTCCACCAATAACAGCAGCAGCAGTAGCAGCAGTAGCTGCAGCAACATTGGCAGTGGGGGCAGCTGTGTTGCCAGTCCTGCTGAACCAACCTATGTTAATCTTTAGGCAGTGAGTCATTGCTTGCCTTCAGTGTTTGTTGAAGCTGATCACCGCACGACCTGTGACCCCTTCAACGATTTGTTGTCATTTTCTTTAATTTGTACCAACATCTAATTTTTTTTTTTTCAGTGTTTGTGAACGTTCCGCGTTTAACCATTGTTGTTTTATTTTTTTGTGAGTTATTCACGTCATGCATGACGTTTTTGTTGTTTTCTTTACAGGTTGAAAGCGTGGTAGCTGCATGAAGTTTTTATTTTAGAGCAGATTTTTTTTGTACTTTCGCCAACGGTTGATGGGCATGCACTCGTATTGAGTTTTACGTTTCTGAATCAATTCTGTGAAACAGTTTCAAAAATGCATATAATTAAATTATTTTTCTTTATCAGCTGCTTAATTCAGAATAACGTTGCAGACGCAAAAAGAAGTGTATCCGGTACATGGAGGGCGAGGAAGGAGAGGAGGGAGGCTCCAGTGGCAGCGTCGAGGCCCCGGAGTCAGACGAGTCTGACGAGGAACCTCAGGACGACAGTATGCAGGATGTTTTGCCGGACGTAAACATGGCTTCTCCTTCCAATAATTTCCAAATGCTACTTTCGCCTTCAACTTCTCTCGCATCTCCCTCTGGGCCGCCTTCCTTATTGCCGTCTCCGGCCTCACTGGCTTCTCCCACCACCCCAGGCGATCTTAAGGAAGTTTTTGCCCCTATACCACCTCAACAGCTGGCCCCGCGTATCCCTGTTGGTACAAATCCCCGGGACCTGAACAATCCATTAAGTGTTAATC
Source organism: Orchestia grillus (assembly GCA_014899125.1). Taxonomy (NCBI): domain Eukaryota; kingdom Metazoa; phylum Arthropoda; class Malacostraca; order Amphipoda; family Talitridae; genus Orchestia; species Orchestia grillus. The sequence goes on from VOMN01008459.1 coordinate 15,764, forward strand.
AGCTAACAGGGCAATGCATCACATCCTCAGACACCCAAGCCCAAGACCCGCAACACCCCGCTATGGTGAGCGTGACGTGACCTCGCTCGGTTATCGTAGGATTTACCTTCAAGGGTTTTGTACGAGTGCTACTGACGTAGGCATTTGATCGTGAGAGATGCTGCTATTGAGTGAGCATTAGTCCGAAAAATGAAATGATAGAGCATCCTTAATGAGCCCTTAATGATTCAAGCTTTGGTTCTTAGTGTCTGAGACCCATTTTGTAGTGTAGAGGTTTACTGCCTTGAATGATTTTTCGTCAAATTTTTAATTCAGCATTTTCAGAAATAAATGAATAATTTGAACAATTTGTGGATTTCTATGGCTTCATTTAAATGTTTATGTTCCTTAGATTGTTTGTAAAAGCCAAAAATGGATTTATTATTCGAATTTTAGCACACATGGAAAAGTAAAGTAAAAATTTCGTCAATTCCAGAAAATTTTGTTGTTCAGTATCATTTTTTGTCTTAATTGAATGTCATAATTAATCAGTTTAAATGAAAAGAACTCATATTGATATATATATTAAGATAAACTCGTCTTGTTTGTCTTATACCGCAACTAGAATGTGTTACCAAATAAATTTACTTTCATTTCCTATCTTCGACTCGGGTACTTATTTGCCATCAACAACCATGGAAAGAATAAAAACTTCGATCTCAATACAGCAAGCTCAACTTTTCTGGCGTTCATTATAATTTGTTGTCATACTGCAATGTTCAAGCTGTTTTTTGTGAGAACAAATTAATCCAACATACGGTATATTTCTGATCATTTGATTTTTCAAATGTGTTTTTCAACATGAATATAAACATTACACATACGAGTAAATCTTAGCACTTGAAAGCTGCTTTTCAATCATATGTAAACTTAATCCCCGTATTTCCTTCCTTTTACATCCGTGAATGTTCAAGGTTGAAACTATGTCCAGCTCAGCCGGAGTAGCTTGGAGGGAGGTGACGGGGGTTGCAACGTGTGTTATTGTGTTGGAATCTTAGACGACGCATAATTGCAGGGTATATATAGTTCTTGTACGGTCGTTTTTATGCCATGTATATAGTGAACCATACCAAGTGATTGTAGACTTTAATGTTCTATTTGTATATTTTATTCTGCAAATACTTTTTTATTATCTTATGCTTAAATGTAAATTTGATGTTCAGCTTGAACTTTTGTCACAATGAAATGATTTTCCTCATATAATCCTACATTAATAATTATTTTCGAGTTTAAGGCTCCTTACGTCGGTGTTTTACGTGAAAATATCAGTTGCAGTTCGAGTTCCACTTATTCACACATGGTATAGAAATGATGTGTTATTATAAATCATGCCACCTTCGCCTCTGGTCGGATTGCATTGGCCCATATGTTTCTGTCTCAAATTTGGTAGCGGTAGTTCTGCCTCACCTAAAGTTTAACATTCGAATTTCTAAAATAATAGTACATCATTTTTCACATGGTTTTATACGTAGAAATTTATTCGACTATTCTACGCGTAGCTTACATCATTTTACCATGAATACTAAATCCCTTACCAAAATCTTTGTTGAGAGTCCTGTTCATCTATTTGGAGTGTGTGAATTTGAATTTTTGGGCTTCGAAAATTTTCAAGTAAACGCATCGGATTGCTTGAATAAAATTATCACTGGCACCGTTTCTCTCATTATAAAATTCCGAAAGATTTTTTTCACTTTCCATTATTGGGTCGTCATAAATATTAGTTTTTCATTTTCACTCAATTTTTTTTGTTGAAGAAGGAAGAACTGGTGGAAAACTAGGTGATACATACTTTCAGATTCGACTTTTTATTTTACACCGTTTGAAGGATGACTCAAAGCTTTCGGTTTCTTCGAATATTTGTAACAGATGCGGGTCTTACGTTATTGCCATTTAGTATTACGTTTCTGCTCTAGCTTTTAATGTAGTACAGCCACAGCTTCTTTCGAAACGCTTCGAAAAAGCAACTGCATCATTTTGTTTAAAAATTTGTTATTGATAACCTGTTGACTTTATCGTTGATTGTTTTGTACATACGAGTACTTCAACCGTCTCTATTCGCATCGTCGTTGCCTACCTCCATATAAATGTTGGGAGTGATTTTTTGCAATACTTGACACGACCACCTATTGATAGTTTGGCAAGACTCACGAATTTATAATTTTTTGTTGTTAAAGATTTTAGCATTTGCCAGAGATTTTTGAGCTTTCACCTGTTGAAGTACCACGAAATACACTTATAGCGTCGGCTACCTACAGATATGCAGCGATTCAGTCTGACTTTAATCTCGTGTCACGACATTTTATTAACACCCGGCAACTGTTACAAGTCTGCTAACTGCTCCCGTCGTTTTATTTGCTTTCAGTTTCTTTGCAACGCCCAAGAATTGAAAAAGTGTAATACGGCGGCTCTAGTTTAAAAGCGCTGGTTCAGGTATGGTAGGGTTATACGTGTATATTATGATTTTCAAACATTCCACTATTTCTACTTATTCATTTCGCGTCTTGTAAAAATAATCAATTTCAGTCACGCATATGAAATAAATCACGCGTTGAATTCGACAAGTGCTGCGATATGTGTTATTCATTTCTGAACAACACAAGATAGTTCATAGTTCCTAATGGTAAAATATATACTGTATCTCATATCTAAACTGTACTCTCACGTTGTTTACAGTAATTCTAGGCAGCATGGCCTAAGAAAATTGTGCCGTTCGGGCGCAATAATTGCGGGACAATCAGTTGTTTGTAATATACTGGGGCTATTCAGTCATATAGTTAGGAATTGTTAACTTTTGTTCCTTGGTTACTTCTTACATGATGTTTCCAGTCTGTATTGTTTAATGAGTGTGAATCATATTGCATACTTCAGAGAATATTGAAATTGAGCAATATCTTCTTCAACACGTCAGGTTTTGCTAATCTACATCAGAAATCTATCCATGTTCGGTTTTATTGATCTACATCAGAAAGTTACGATGATTGAGAGCTACTTCGATTTTGTTTTCTTCCTTTCTTTTCTGATTTAGAGCCTTGGACGTTTTGGACTCTGTCCCTATTGACGCTTTAATGTTGGACTCTCAAAAAGAGCCCTCGTAAAATATTTTTCGCACAAGGAGAAAATGTTTTATGTTTATTTGCACCTATATGCATTGCGTGTCATCCTCCTCATTTATAAAATCTAAGTATGCAATTGTTCGTCATTTATTGATGATAAATTTGCGTTTTATTTCATTTTCATCTTAGATGATTTGTTGCTCTAAATTATAAATATATATATTCTTAAAATGAATTTTACGTCTATATCTGAAACAAATAAACAAGGCAAGTTGTCGGTTTTATTAAATGACGAGCAAGTCTGCTCTCCTGCTGCTAATACTGCATTGAAAATCAATTCCGGAAATAATGATTTAATGTTAACCTAGAAATTCTTCACAAAAATCGAAGTCATGTCATACTTATTCTTGGGTACAGACTGCGTCTTCAGGTACAAACGAATGAATTTACATGCGCTAAGAAAAAATCATAATATTAGTGTCTTTCAACTTTAAAATAGCGACCTACATTTCATTTTAGAAAAGGTTTGGATGCGTAGTGTCATGATTATGGGAACCAATCTTTTGAAGTGGTAAGTGTACGAGTATCAGCGCGGTGTTTGCTATTGTAATTCTGATTATTTCGTTGGTAGTGTGGTTATGCGCTGTACAGTTAAGTCGTGTAGGAAATAATTCTTGTTCATGTATATATGATGGAGGTAGCGCGTAAATACATCTTTTCCATATACGTTTTGTGTTATTCTCATCTTGACATCAATCCTGAACAATGACATAGATTAACGTTATACAATAGGAAAGTGAAGGAAATACTATTGTATCTTACGATATTCAAGTCAATCATATTAATTATAGTTCATTTATGCGAAGAATCATTTATTCGAGTGCAGAAATAAAGGCATGCTAGAAACAGAACTTTTAAAAGGATCCGGAGTCCTGAAGAATTTATCACATACATGGAAAATGCATTGAAGTCTACGCGGCTAAAACTTTTTAATTGTTTTCCTGTTTTGGTTGAAGTGTCACTCTAAATGACCGAATTTACAATAAAAAATAATAATGGTCTGTGTCCAATACCACGAGAAAGCGACTTTTGTTCGAACACTTACCATAGCTGTGGGACAGGATAGATGTCAAGCCGGTTGTTACATCATATAAATATATTCATAGAAGCATTTAACTTTCTTCAATGCTATATGACAAACACTTGATCAACTACAGTTAATCAAATTTTAGAGTTTAATGAAAAAGACGCCACTTTCATTACGGTGAATACTGGTAAGAAAATTGAAATACTTCTTTTTTTAGTAGGTCACGACATTATTTCCTCATAACTCATACATTTTACTTTCCAGTATAATGAAGGTATACACACTAACAAAGGTGTAGTTGTAGCAGCTGATGATACGAGACAATTTCAGGAAGCCAGCACAAGTTTGCAACTAAGCATACTTTCTAAAATTTCATGAACAAACTTGGATGCTTGAAATACTTTTTACCAATGAGACACGTAATTTTTGTGTCTGTATCGAACCTTTATTTTTTTTCCAACACGTTTCACCGTTGGGTTTTAAATGCCTTACAANTTCGGCTGTGAGGCCATCACGTTCACCACTACACCATGGAGCCCAAACGAAACTCTGTCTTGTTAAATATAAAATATCTTCGAGAAGTGAAGAAAAACGTGCGCCTGCGTTTGAGACATTTAAAATAGATATCTCGAATATTTTTAATCCTTTTTAGAAGTTATTGACGCTCGTTACAAAGCGTACCAAAACTTCATCTGAACTGATAATTCAGCGGAGATAGTCTCTTCCTGTCGAATCTAACTGTAATATGTAAGACTAGTAGCACCCATGAAAATTCTAGTAAGACATTTCCAAATGCATTTCTATTGAAAGGTATCCTGGTTCATTTATTTTATATCTTTGCGTGTAGGAGAGGATTTAGATTGTAGACGAGAATACTGATACTCGATTAATACAGAATTTTAAATAACATTTATTTCTTGTAATGTAATTGTATTTTCGATTTACGTCTATCTTCGAAGTTCTAAGGAGTATCCTTGCCAGTTTAGAAATAAAACTTTATCTCATTGGTAAAGCATTTGAAAAGTCATTCAACAGCGTTGAACACAACAGCTTTTTCTGAAGATCTCGAACCTAGAAGTAGACACCCTATGGTTTGACAGCCTTTTGTGGGCTCCATGGCGTACTGGTTAACGCGATGGCCTCGTAGCCGGGAGTATCAGGGTTCGAATCTCGGCTTAGGCGAGGCATTTCACGTATCCAGGAAGTACTTCCCTTGGAAAAGGAAGCTTAAACCACATATTCCTCACATTCCTTCTCTCACAAGTAGTTGTAAGGCATTGAAAACCCAGCGGTAAAACGTGTTGGAATTAA
>VOMN01008461.1:0-30261 GCA_014899125.1 Orchestia grillus
AAATTCAACGAAATATCCAACAACCAAGTAGCACACAACAGAAAGTCAAGGGTCTGTACAGTCCGTTGAGAGACTGAACTGAATTTTTTAGGGACATAAAACTTAAAAAAAGAAAAATAAACAGGCCAAGGAAATGGAAGCATCACAATTCATAAATAATAAAAGTCGAGATATACTCCAAAAATAGATGATTGTAACACTTTAAGTTAATAGACCTAAAAAACGCACCGATGGGACTACACATCTTGTATATCTGTGCGTGAAAAATATATTATGCCCCCCTCCCCCTTTCGTATGTACCGTTTAGCAAGACGCATGAGTGTATGAAAAAGATGCATCATCGCCTTGCAATATCTAGTTGTTTTCTTATGTTTAATCTCACACTAATAACTCTTTCGGAAATTTCAAAAATTGTTTTTATATGTTTATTTATTTGTTTATTTATGTGTCTCATAAGTTAAGGAGCTTTAGAGTGAACATTGACTTAGCCAGAGGTTTCCGTATCTTCGAGAATATAACCAGTTTGAATAAATATAAAATAGAGAATGGTATGTAACACATTTAATGTACCTACTTTACTCTTTTTGAGAAGTCAGAAGAATATTTCACTGTCCAGAAACATCTAATTAAAGAATTCGCAATAGTAGCGTACCGGCACAATACTTACCCGCTAAAATAAGCACTAATATGTCAGAGTGTTTCACGTTGTTACAAAGAGTAGTCGTTTTAAAAGAGGGATATATATATTCAGGGCTGGGCAGCGCTGCTTTGAAATGTAGCGGCCGCTACATTTCAAAGTAGCGCTGCCCACCTCTGTATATATTGCACGTGTTTTTTTTCAAAGAAGTAGGTCCTACTGATATCGCACTTTGTTAAAACGTACGACAACTCGCCTCTGCCACCTGGCTGTCAAGCACAAGCGTTCAGCCTCTGTGAGGGGTGAAACTACCTCAACCAAGCTCATGTTGCATCTCAACAGCCACGGCAGCGCGTTGTGCTACGGCTTAGAACGTATAGCAGGTGGAAGAGGGGGGAATCGCGCCCCCGAGTAGTGCTGAAAATCGAGATGGGAATTCCGATGCTGTTCCCTAACCGTCATCCACTCGTAAATAAGGGAGATTTTTCACTTGCTATCGTACGGGAACAAACTTGGCATGAAAACTACTCAAAAATATTTGTATATATTAACACAAATATAGTATGTTATAGCAAAAAGAGTATAATAAAACAAACATGATATATTATATAGTATGAAATAACATCTATACGTCTATGTAGATATTATCTATAAATGTACGTACAAATAAAACGATATATAGATACAAACAGTATACAAAATTTATATTGAATAGTTTTTAATAATCTGACTCAAATTTTCATATGGTGCTTGTATTAAAATGCAGTGCTCAATTCTTTGTGCATTAAGACAGCTCAGATTAAACTTATATGAAGTTTTACATCACCCTAGTCTTCTGAAGTATGGTAGGTGTCTTATCTGTGCAGTGACACTTGTGCTACAGAGCTGGGCAGCGCTACTTTGAAATGTAGCGGCCGCTACATTTCGAAATAGCGCTGCCCACCTCTGCTTGTGCAATATATGCAATACGTATATTTAGTACATTATATACATTGAAATATTACAGTCTAATTTGCTACAGTCATCCGAATGTAGAAATAAATTGTAATGGCTCATATATTCCAAAAGATGGAATAAATACACTTCAATCATAATTACCAAGACAGGACAACGTTAACAACGGACAAGCAATCACGTGATACATGCGTGAAAGACCAACGTTCATGCTCAGACTCGAAATAGCAATACTCTAAACAATATATAAATAAACTTCAATTTTTTTTGAATGCCAAATGTACATTGATGAAATTAAACATAACAACTCAAAAATTCTTGATGCTTGTTAAATTTTGCGCTGAGTTGGACTAAAATTGGTTTAAATAACTTTTTACGAACGTTTTTTGTACAACCTAGCTTCACGTTGCCTAAATCAAAATCTTTCTTGACTTACGTAGGAAATTAAATTCATACCATAGCTCTAAAGACCAAACCTCTGTTTTGAATTTACTACGCTCACTAATTTTTGTCTTAAAAGTACATAAAACTCAACAATAAACAAACGTCTGGCAACTCCTCAGGCTCCTAAGCCCACCTATGCTGCTATACAACAACATACAGTCACCACTCACCAGTCAGCTGGGATAGTAGTAAGCAGTGCAGTTGCTCTTTAAGTTTTGGTAGCCTATTTCACAATTTTCGTGTTGATAAAGCATGTATGTGTCTTTGGCATCAAAATTTGCAGGCGGTAAACGTTTGTGAGGCGTACTATTTGTTAGAAGCTGTTTGTTTGTATTATTGATATTTCTCTTCAAGGCTTTCGAGCTCCTACCTCATCCCAGTGTTGTTACTGGGATCACATGAAGCTTTCGCTTATGGTGATCTATAACTCCGGAGTTACTTTTTGACTGGGCTTTGTAAGTTCCATAGTTCTTCAATGTTCATGTTTAATGTTCAGAATTGTGAATACTATGCAACGATTTTGGAAGAGCAAATATATTAGTATTTACAAAGTTTTTTTCCGTTCGAAATCCAAGGTTATCAGGAATAAGGTAACCATTCCCACTTTGATGCAAGATAATTATAATACGTAGTAATTTACGTCACGACCATGTAGTGGCTAGGCAATAGCTCTCATAGTCTACTACGTTTATATACTATAGGAATGAATTACATTTACATTCCTTTTTGGCTTAACTAAAGTATATCTGAAGATACCAGCATATATTCAATTTGCTTGGAATTGATTGTTCAACTTGCTTATTGCGTTACTTCTGTATTGTTTCCCTCTGAAAAAAATGAGTAGGACAATGAAAGAAAAATTTGTGGTAAATGGGTTAATATATATGTCACTGTGGCCAACTGCACAGAGTGTACTATTCATTGTACAGCCTTCATTTTAGTGTCATTGGTTAGGATTTTTTGTTATGATTGACAGAAACTTATTTTCAAGAAATTTATGGTAAAATAAAATGATGAAAAATTACTTCACATAGTACACCATAGTCTCATGCTATTGTGCTCCCTCCTTTTTAAATACATTATATTTAAAATGGATAGGTTAGGATATTTTGTTTTGTTCATTTGACACAATACATTGAATGCAATGTGATAAAAAGGTTGTCCAAATCTCCATAGACTTTGTGAAATTTCAAATTATTAGTACAGGAATGGTTTAAATATCATTTAATATAGCTTTTTCTATGCATTGGAACTTTTAAAAAATAAATTTCTACCCCTCAAAAAAATAATTCTTTTCCCATGACAGTGTCACTAAAATAAACGGTGTACAATGAGGAAGAAGCTCTGAACAGTTGGCTGCAGTAAAGTAAATAATAACCAGTGAATGTCCAACTCTAGAACAATGCTTGTCATAATTTACAAATTTTACATGTCTAATGAACAATATAATAATAATTTAAAAATAAAAATCTTTGATTGTAAGTCATGAAAAACATTAGTGTTTAAGAATTGATTTTTGTGTTTGAAAACAGTTGAGTCGAATTAAAAAAAAAATTAAGTGGAAATATTCTCATTTAAGAAATGCTTCTATATATGATATTTTGTTTAGACTTCTCATATTTTAAGATAGATTTACCTATCAGCTGCTAATACACTTTCAATTGTTATATATTTTCTAATGGAAGATTAGAATGGAAAAAATGCTGGTAAATAGATTTTAAAAGAGGAGAAAAGTCAATTGAAAAAACTAAAAAAATTGACAGGTCAATTTTTTTTTTCATAACTTGAATAATTAAGTACTATATGTATACAGTTTAGCCATAGTTCACCAGATCTTGTATAACTGAAGCATTTAAAATTTTGCTACAAAATATAGTTTCAATAAAGCTTAATTTTGTAACATTTTTCTGAAGACTGGATGTTTAGTAATTTATGAAATTATATCTTGCATCGGTAATTCATAAAGATATGTCTTATATCATGCTCAATTTCTAATAAATTTTATTAATGTTTTCTGTTTGTGCTCTACCATACTGAATAAATACTATAATTTGACAGGCTTTCATATTGCAGGTTTTCATGTTTGTGCTCTCTACGGTGCTGAACAAGCAAAGTAATTTGGAGGCCTAAGTTTTGCACCTTAGAAAGAATATAATTTGAGTGTAATGAATACTTTGTTCACAGTATGATTACCAGAAATGAGCCCGTAAATTTCTAGAAATTGATGTTCATAGTTAATTGCTGGCCTAACAGCTCCCAACGTGCAACCAACCTCCCTTCCCCTCATCTGTTAGACACAAAATATGAGCCCTTCTTTGGCTTCGGGCTTGAGTGCTAAAATTACTTCCTACTTAGTGAATGAGGGGAAAGGTTAGTTGTTCATTGGATAGTCCTATGCCTGCCATCAACTGTTGATAGTAATTTATTTTTTCCAAAATTTTTCTGTGATTAAAGAATAAATAAGGCTCAAATTACAAATTGTTTATAACTTACAGCAAATTTAGGCATAAGATACTCTTTCATATTTATAGTTCAAGATTGAAGTGTGAGCAAATTAGAAATGGTGTAGTTTAAGCCTAATACATTCTTTGTTTTTAGTAAGACTTTTTCAAAAGGAGCCCAGAAATTCCTATCAACTCTTAATTGCAGATTTCTTGTCTCCAATGAGCAACCAACCTTTCTTCCTTTTAGTCATTATCATCAAAACATAAGTCCTTTACTAGGACTTGATTACTAAAGTTTCATCATTATTTAACGTGCAGTAAGCGAGTCTATTTTGTTGCAGCAGTAGTGGTAGTTCACATGTGCTAGTTACATAAAAACCATGTTTAATAGTTAAATTGGTAGTTCACATAAAAAATGTCAACTAGTTCAAAAATTACCAGCAAATTTAGTGAATTTCTTGAAAAATTTACTTCACCCTTAGTGAAATAGTTGAGTATGAAGTGTTAAATTGATCAATTCAAACTGCTGGGGATGAACTGGTGCATTGCACTTAATGCGTTTTTTTTTAAGAGTTTGAGGCTTGTTGCACTAAAATTGAGGCACTGAGGTACTACCTGCTTATGCTGGAAGCTTTGTCTGCATTGTCAAGTCAACTTAAGTTTGACTACCTAGTTGCCTGGCAGAGCTAAATGGTCTTGAGCATTTGGGCAAATATCATGAAATGTCACCTTGTTGAAAAACAGGCACCCATGGAGGTATAAAGCCAATGGGATTTTTGCTGATATGTATACTGTCTTTTTATTGCAAATATTTATTGTCAACCCATTGACAACTTTCACTGCAGATTCATTGACAACTTTCACTGCAGATTCATTGACAACTTTTACTCTAGATTCATTGACAACTTTTACTCTAGATTCATTGACAACTTGTACTCTAGATTCATTGACAACTTGTACTCTAGATTCATTGACAACTTTTACTCTAGATTTATTGAAAATAGTTACTTTGAATTCATTGGCATTATTTAATACAACTTCTAAGTAGTTTTGTAAATCCGAAACTGTTGGGCGCAATCTAATCTTTCTTAGCACTTGCAATGTGACTCTGGATGGTATGTTATAATACATTTTTATGGGATGTTCAATAATAATGACACTTTTTATTTTTGCCCTGAATCTTCTCTATTTTATAGGGTATAACATGCTCAATTTTTATTTAAAAAAAATCTTTGAGTATTGTTTGAAGAGGAAGTTAGTGATTTATTTGATTCAATAATGTTTATGTGATACCTACTTTCATTAAAAAATCTATTGAGGAGCTGCACTCCATTAAATGGAATTGTTTAAATTAAACCTTCCTAAACACTGTAAGAAAATTTGAAGACAAGTTTGAAAAAAATTGAGTTATTTTTTAAAATCACATAGTTAGTACGTTCTATTTACTTGAATGTTGTAACTGATTTCTCTTGTCATTTTCAGTATTCAAATGTGAAACAATTTACAGAGTACTGAAATTACTTTGTGTAACTACCTGTAAAGTTCTCAAAAATCTGGCAGAGTGCTTTGCTTCATCTCCATCAGGAACATTTTGTTAAGTATCTTTTTCTGAAGCATCTCAGCCTGATGTGCACAAGCTTAGCTACTGAACTGTAGTGCCACCGTTCATCAACTGGCAATCATGTTGTGCTCACACAGAAGCCTCCTAGTGCTGCTGAGATACAACTCTCCTGTGCTGGAGAGGTCTTCAATTTACTGCTGTGTATCTGTGGTATGTTGGACTCTTTGTTCCTGTAACACATGAAGCCAAAAGATAAATTTTGTTAATGCATCCTTGTATTTAGGGCTGGATTGTGATTTATTGTATTGTGTAAAATAAGTTTTGTCATCCCTCAGTTATCGCAGTTATGGGGAACCAGAACTGGTCACAACAAGGGAAAAACTGTGAAGTAGTGTCACCCTCTCATTTTTGAGATTCATACATTTTTTGTGTATGTATAATATCAATAAGCACTATTTTGAACAAAAAGATGCCATGAGAGAACAATAAAAATTAGTACACCTCAAGACCAAACATCACTCAAACATTGATTTGAATGAGTGCAGTCATCTTTGCTGGGTATGAGAGCAAAGGTGGAAGAAACGTCCAATCAGCTTGCAAGATTCCCGAGTTGGGAGGGATGTCAAATGGTGGAATGCTAGCCAGTCAATCAGAGATGTGGATTTAGAATTGTTAGGGCTAGCGTACAGGCAACTTTCACACCATAATTCCTCAATTTTTAGTTTTTGATTAATATTTTTGAAGAATCTGTGATATGCTAAGGCTGCAATAAATGAAACACAGAGTAGTGAGGGAATATAAATTGTATTGGAACAAAATTGTATCATAAGAAACTTATATTGTACACAAAATACCATATTGTATTTTACTTTGCAATTACTTCATTCATTGGTGTAGATATCTATCAAAAGAATGGGTAAGTATTATCTTAACTAATATTGTGATGTTCCTTATATTTTTAGCATATATTAAAAATTTGGATCTTTACTTTGATTACTTTCTTACATCTAAACTCTATAAGCCATTAAACTTCTGCCTTGTGCAGACATTATTGTGCACAATTACAAGTTGCTAATAAATCAGAACTTTGTGTCTTCTATCACCAATGGCAAGATGCCATGTTGTTTGCTGTTGTTTGAGTGAAGAGAAGCTGTTCTATGTTAAGGCTTCAATTATTTTTTTTATTGGGCCTCTTAGGAATTGTGAACCTTTAATTCCTTCCATTTGTAAACCCTCAATGAGTTGTCATGAGATATTGTATTTAATATTTCTCTTCATCGTTAACCAACTTGTAATGCACTTATTCATAGTTGTGGGTACATATAGGCTGTGTTTCAATGGAAAAATGAAGTAGTTAGCTAATAGTTTCAGTACATTTTGATCTAATTAATTTATAATCCAGTGAATTTAGGTATCTTTCATCTACCATTAATGTAAGGTTGATGATAATCAACATTATACCCTCAGATTTCTTTTGGTCCAAAATCCTGAACTTACATAATTAATTGCTTGGTTTTTATCATGCCATTAATGTTACTTCCAGGCTCTTACTTACAAGATGCAGTGTTCTCAATATGTACTGGACCAGTATTCACAAATGATTTGTAGTTTTCATAAGTGTCCTTGTTAGTAACTGTGGATCACAGTAAGCATTTGGGGCTGGTAATCTTAATAAGTGTCTCTATTACTAGCTGCAAAATAGAGAGTAGAGGAGAAGATGCATAATTCATTCTAGACAAGTTAAAGTATGAAATGGAATGTAATAAATATTACTATTGAAATTTTCTACAGTAAGGCAAAATTTTAACACTTGACAACCAAATCTTGGTGAATGAGATTACAATTTCCTTGTAATCTTGTGATGTGATATGATATTCTATAAAATTTGAGTGGATATTAAAGACTGAAATGGAGTGGATTGCTGATTAGTCAATGTTAATAAATGACTACAGTTCACCCTTGCAACAGCAAACTAAAACAGGGCAGAAGTGATCTTATAATACTGCACCTATCAGCAACATTGCTCTATGTTTCCAAAAACTTGAAGCCCTTATTGCCCAAAAGAAAGCTTAAACTTTAATTTTTGATATTGCACTTTAAGATTGATACAGTTGGGCATTTTCAGTCATCCCAATTTTTTTCAAGTCCTTTGAAACAAGGTCATTGTTGTGTGAGATCAACTGTAACTGAGTCTAAAGCTGTGATTCCTGAAAATTTTTGGTGTACCTTAACTCATTGTTTTTGTTTTGCACAATATTTTTTCAGCCCCTACTAATTCCATCTGATTTTATCTCACTTCTAACTAAATACAGTGAGCCAGTAACTAGTATTTCATTATGGGTGTCATGCGAGTAAAGAACTTGCAGTGACAAGTACAACCATCTCCGTCTATCTAAAATTAATAAAACTGGCAAGTGTCACTCGTTGAACAATTTTTCATGTTAGCATTTCAATGCTCATGTTTAGCATCAGACTTAAGCTCAAGAGGATAGAGTGAATGAATGGTCTGTGCAGTTGTTGAGCATTGCTTACTTAGCAAGCAATTGTGTACCTGTCACTTTGAGTTCCGTTATTGTGCATTCTAAATTTTGTGAAGGATGGTGCTGATTTATGGCACCAGTTTTATATTTTTGCTAAATATTTATAATTGTGTATTATGTTGCTGACCCAAGAATTTTTATCAATTTTTTTACAAATTTATCATTGAGATGGTAAAAAGTTGGACTGGAGTTAGCACTTTAACAGAACAAAAGTACTACAGAAGTACTTTTCAATTGATGAAAGTACTCAGTACTGAGTAGAAGTACTCAGAAGTACTGACCTCTCCACCTCAGCATCATCTCACCTTCTGCTGTATTTTATCTTATGAACAAGAGCTTTATGTACAAAATATTTTCATTTTATAAATTATAAATTTTTTAAATCTAGGGGACCTGCATTTTGTGGTCCTTTTCTATGTTAGCTGATATGTGTTTTATACAAGTAATCTGGACTATTTTTTTTCTCAGAATTATTAGTTTATTAGTTAATACTAATGATAGCAAGCTATTCCTGTTTCATACAGATATTTTTGGGATAAGTTAATTTGAGCACTGGTGGTAAATTTTTCTCAATTTCTATTTAGACAAGTGATGCACACTGTGTTGCCAGTTCTGTATGAGGAAGAAATGTTATCAACTTACTCTTTGTGCAGTCAACTCGGAGTTTGACCATCTCGTCCAAGCCTCAACTGACACAATGTCCTTCAAGATCGGCTCTGCACCGTCACTTTTCTTCTGTCAAGTTCTCACGGCACCTGGAGTATTTCCCTTCTTCATCTGAGCCTTGTTTGAAGAAGAAAGGATCAATGTGTGTGGGTGTTTTTGGCTTGCCAGATGCTGGCTTCTGCCATTGCATCTTGTGCTGTATCTTATAGCAGCTTACTCTTACTGAGGCTGTAGCTGCTGTTGATTGGATATTTGAAATTCTTGAAAATCTGAAAATCATTTATAGTAAGATAGTCTCACTTTTCACTTATTGTATTGCTCTATATCACATCTAAATATTTCCTTCATTCTACTTGAGTAAGTTTGTGTTTCAACTTCTTTATGCACTTAATAAAATGCAGTGCTGTGCTTATGAATTTTCAATTTTTGTCATGAGTTTTTGGTAAACAAGATTTGCTCTGCAGGTGACAGATGGCTCGGGGGTTTCAGGAAGACCACTGGTGCTGCTCATGGTGTGGCTCATGAGCAAGGACGCACACATCAGAAAGTATGCGAGTTTCTACAACAGCCTGGGAGTTGATGTTCTCAAAGTGCGCATTTCGCCCCTTGAGTTGCTCCAGCCCACTAATGGCTCGCAGGTGACCTGCTTAACTTGTTGATGGTTGCCAGCCTGAGGTGGAGTGAGGTGATTCATCTAATTGGTACGACGTTGTGGAGTGTCCTGAAGATGGAAGCTCTAATCAATGCTATATTGTGGAATGCCTTGGGGAAGGAAGCTCAAATTGATGTGATATTGTGTAACTCCTTGAAGGAAGGAAGTTCTAAAGCCTCTAATTGGTGTGATGCTCTGGAGGAAGAAAGCTCTAATTGGTGCAATGTTGTGAGATTATCTGAGAAAAGGTAGCTCTGATCAGTGTGATATTGGGAGATGCCTTGGAGGAAGGAAGCACTTTTACTGATTTTGTGGGATACAGTTTTGGGAATTTTAGTTTATTTGTATAATTTTTCACTCATATTTTCAATGAAGAATACACTTGAAGGACAGGTATTTTCTTACTGCTTCCCTGAATTATTTTTTGAACTGAAGTTGTTCCTAATGAGTCTATTAAAAGTTTGAATGATTCAGTAAATTTATGGGTAACAATTACTGGACACCTTTGATATTTGGGATTAATCTGTTTGAAATTTTTAACCAAGCCAAATGCCAAATATGTAACTTATTTAGCAATTTAGGATGAAAATTAAGTAAGATATGTAGGATGAAAGAATGAATAACTGTGTGAAAATAAAATATACTACCCAACAAAAAAGTTGAAAATAGAACCATTCAAAAACTAAGGCTTTCGGAAACAAAAGTTGTACTGTATGGATCATCTCGTACATGAAAGAAAATATCTCGGTTATTTGTTACATGAGGAAACATAAATTGCTGCTCAGCCATTTTGTTGCAGTATATTGAAGACTGGTGCCGCCTGGTAAGTAGTTCACTATTGTATGCATACAACTAGTACCAGTGAAAAATGCATGCAGTACAGCTCCTGAGTTATCAATCTTTTGGGCCATGAGCAGCGTGAGACCAAATTTGAGTGTATGCAGCAGCTGATGCAAAGTGATGAATGCTAAATTTAAAATGAACTAATTCAGTAATTTTTATGTTATGCGATTCATAGCTAAAGTCAGCATTTGTTGTGCAAGTGTAGAGGAAAGTTTTCTTTTTGGTTTAAATTATGTTCATTTCTCAAAGGAGTTTTGGACATTGTAAACATTTGACAGTCTAGTGAAGTTGGTGTGTGGGAGTTTTTTGTTCTAGTTATTACTGAGCAATTTTGCTGGGGGTTGTGCTATTTCAAGAGGTAAAACTTAGGATACGATGTTATCCTTTGGTAGGGAATTTTTCATTAACTGAAGTAATGTACAGGACATTTGTCTAGCTTCAAACATGTCTGAGAAAGCTTTATTCATATAGATGTTTACAATCAAAATGATCAACATCACTAACTTATGCCAAGGCACGAGTCACTCGAGTGTTTATCATAAATTTATGGATAATAAATTCCCATTTCAAGGCGGCGCCTTCCGCTCAACATAAACATTTAGGCGTAATTAGCAGTAAAAGAGGGACCTGTTGAGCAGATAGTGGCCAGAAAAATGCTGGAGTTCCTGCACCACAACCCTGCTCACTCGACCGTCGTCGTGCACGGCTTCAGCGTGGGCTGCTACCTCTTCTGCGAGGCCCTCGTGCAGGTACCTCGAGTCCTTCTAGTTTTCTTGCTCTTCATTCTTAACATGCTTTTTATGTATTTTTCTTGCTCTTCATTTGTAATATGCTTTTTTATGTATTTTTCTTGCTCTTCATTCTTAACATGCTTTTCTATGTATTTTTCTTGCTCTTATTCTTAACATGCTTTTCTATGCATTTTTCTTGCTCTTCATTCTTATCATGCTTTTCTATGTATTTTTCTTGCTCCAGATTCTTAACATGCTTTTTCTATGTATTTTTTTGCTCTAAATTCTTAACACACTGTTTCTGTGCTCGGGGGATCCTGTGTGAGACACCTTGTGCATAGATGCCTCATTCTCTATAGTTCACAATAAATGGTCCCTTCTCTGACCGCGCGACATGAACAGAGTCACTGAAGCGCTGTTATCTAGACCACTACTACCACTCACAAGTACCCTTCACAGTTTAACTCTCTTGCCGGGACATCTATGTGTAATTATGCATAGTTTTATCTACACAAACTCAGATATCACCGACAAGTAGCTGATTATCGCCGACGGGTTGCTGAATATCGCCGACGGGTAGCTGATTATCGCCGACGGGTGGTGAAAAGGTTAAACTGAGTTTACAAGCACTACAGAAGCTTTTTCCATTGCTGTTCTTCGATGCTAGCTTTGCGGATTGTAGGTTAGATAGTCTTTAATTTGGAACACTTGAAACAATTCTTCAATCACAAGTAATTCACTGTTGGCACAGTATTACAACCAAATGAGCTTCTAGAATAAAGCATTTCAAGAATGATGAGGAGTTTTAACTTAATAATGTGCATTGTTACATAAAAGGAAGGTCAAAGTTAATGTACAGCTAAACGAGTGATAATTACTGAATAAGTTATTTAAAATTAGCAGCTAAGGTTATCAAACATGATATGAATTGGCAGTTGAAGTAAAATTCAAATAAATTATAAGTTTAACCTTTTGTTTCCTTAGCATAAGGTACTGTAGGGAAAGGTATGTGGCAGTAAAGTTATCAATACACTAAAATATATTTGAGATTACCTTAAAATGTGTTATTTCTGCTGATACAAATGTTTTATCCGTGTTCAGAATTAATATTTTACGCTTTGTGGAGAGGTTTGTTGAACAAGGAATTAAATTTCGATGTAAAGATAAAATGTTTTCTCATGATTTTTGATGAATAAAACTTTGACCTTGATTAATCAATAAACAAATGAAACTATGAAAGTCTTGGCTTATTTGCAAACAAGTTAATTTTCAAGATATTACAGTCCACTGGGTGTAAATTCTAAGTGGAGTAATGACAAACTGGTGCTGAATGGTTTTCATATAAAACACACAGTTTTGTGAATGCTCCCGATTATCCTAGATTTTCCTATTTACCCCAACATCTTACACCAGCAGTCTCATTACTCTGAATTTTTAACAAGGAAGGCAATGGTGAAATGGTATAGAAAAAACATTTAATGGACGTTTCGAGGCTAGCTCATCATCAACAATGGCTCTGCAAAGGACAGTAAACGTGTTCATAGGAGACAAACAAGGGAATCGAAACGGCTTATTAAAAAAGAATTAGCGATTTAATATCCTAGGCGGGTATTCACTCTGTATGTCCTTGAGCACAGGTTTCAGATTGCATATGCATGAGGATTCTGAAATACGAAGATCAGAATTATTCTAACGCAAGTCAAAGATTCTGAATTGGTCAATGTTGACAGTATGGTTACAATCAATGAAATGTTATGTTTTGCTAAAAATTGTATTATACTATACCCTAAAGTGCCATGTTAAACCCCTGAGACGTTTGGTTCAGAGAGTGCTGCCAGGAGGTAAGGAGTGAAAAGTAAGTAATTGCAAAGGGGCGATGACTTCCGAGTCTTGTTTCCATTGTCGCTCTCTTACGAGCTCTTGACAGAAAATAATAAGCATTGGATGAGATTAGTTTTGATTAAAAGTGGCTTATTAATCTGTGGTAACTGATGAGATTTCTGTTCGTTATTCTACTTTTCAGAGAGAATTATTACAGCCTCATTCCACATTACGAAAGGCTTTGAACCTGATACGATGCGTGTATCTTGCATGAGCAAGTAGTTGTCGTATCTACACTATGAAATAATATGCCATGTATGTGCGTGCTTTTTTGTGTTGCCATTCATTTACGCACTGCAATACACTGAATGAATTTGATAGGATCTCCTCTGGGCATAGGATAGGACATAGGCAATTGGGTTGGGTTAGTTATGTTTGTCTATCCTATGCTACTGGGACTGGCATCCCCTCCCCAGGTGGACACTGTTAGGTCGTCTCAGCTTTACTCACGCGTACGGGACATCTCTTTGTGAATTTTCACGCCAATTTTCACACCTTTTTGGCTGTCTCTTCATCTTCATTCTTAACTTGCTGTTTCTGTGGACAGGGAGAACACTCCTTGAGAACGCTTCGATACCCTGCTCTATAGTTCATGTTAAATGTTCCCTTCTTCTTGCCTTCTTTGGATCACAGTTCATGTGGATAGGGAGCTTTAAACTAAGTAACAATCTCATCTAATCTGATCAGTGACACAAAAAAAATTACATCGTGACCCATCAGATTAATCCTCATTTTTGAAGCCACAGGATGGTGAGTAAGTAGTACTAGTGCACAGAATAACGACATCAACAAGACGCTTATGTATATTAGTTGGACAGCAGTTAAGGCGGCATCACGTGCGCAGGTGGAGCGGGACCTGAACACCCACGGCCCACTTCTGGACCGCTTCGCTGGGCAGATATGGGACAGCGGGGTAGACATTTATGCCATCCCAGACGGCGTCTCCAAGATTGCCCGCAGCAAGGCCACGCAGCAACTCATCAAGCATTCCGTACAGTGAGTTGGGTGTCCTGTGTGGTACAGTGCATTGAGTTGGGTGTCCTGTGTAGTACAGTGCATTGAGTTGGGTGTCTTGTGTACATGATTTGAGTTGTGTTCTGTGTACAGTCCATTAAGTTTTGTGTCCTGTGTACAGTGCATCGAGTTCTGTATCTTTTGTACAGTGCAGTAAGCTTTGTAGTGGTACATCAGTGCTGCCTTCAGTAGTTTTGCCAGTTCGTGGGTCTTCCTAAAACGATAGCAAGCTTTGGAGCAAAAGAATTATTCGAATCCTTCAAACCAGTAGATAACTAATTTGAGTGGAAATGTGAACACTATCGGTCAGGTCGCTATGGTATAAATCAAATTTTATTCTGGGAATAGATTGGTGCCAAGGGAACCATAGTTAGGAAAATCCACATGGTAATGATGCAAAATAATAAGGATACTAATTCGGAATTTCTTAACTCTACTCTAGAGGGTTTCATGCTATGGGTAATTAATTGTAGTAAATTGTAAAAATTCAAACAGGGAAGTTATGCTCATTACTTCAATACCTTAGCGTTTATTTAATTTTAACCGTTTCGAAAATGCTCCGTAAAATGGATCAATTCTGACCAGGTGAACCTCTTCGAATCATAGGATAAGCAATTAGGGTAGGCGAGTTTCGTTTGTCTATTGTATGTTTGGAGACTGGCGTCCCCAAGGAGGTACTGTTAGGTTACCTCAGCTCTAGATAGGTCTTTCTTTTTCCCATTTCTATCTTTTGTGCCCACTTTATATTTTTTTTCTATTTCTAAGCCTTCTTTGCTGTCTCTTCTTAGCCTTTTATTCCTCTTCATTTTTAACTTACTGTTTTTATGTACAAAGGATCCCGTGTGGGGGACCATACCTCGTGCATAAATTCCCGTCCTCTAAAGTTCATACTAAATGGTCCTTTCTTTGTACTTTCTTTAGGTCACATTTCATGTGGATAAGGAAGTTAAACTTGCTAATATTATTCTGACCCGCCAGGTGGATGCTGAAGGTGCGCTACAACGTTGCTACCGTGCACTACGAGAGAGCAAGCAAGATGCTCAATGAGGCCTACCTCAGGGTACCCGGACTCTTTCTCTTCTCTGATAATGACTCCATCTCCACACCTGCTATGAACGCTTACGTCTGCGACAACTGGACCAAAATGGGCATCCCAGTGAGTGTTGTGCTGCTCGAGACTGTATTAATGTTTCTCTTGAAACCTTGTTAGTCCGGCGTGTATAATAGCTTGCCAAATTTCTTCACAATTTGGTGGGGTTAATGTTGATTCAATTACCGGGACCAATTCCTCCCAGATGCAGGCCGAGGTTTAGGGTTCGCAGTTCTGAAGAAAAATAAAACGAGTTGAAGCCTTACATACCTATAACGGCTCGCTCGGGATTTCACTCAGACAGAAGCAAAAGACATGACAAAAAAAAAAGGTTTGACGTGCCAAATGAAAACAATGCTGAGAGTGAGGTGCCCCTCTAAGATTCAAAGGGTTAGCAAATTTTTCACTCTGCCTTGGTTTTTTGGGATGTTCTGTTACCTCAATTCGTCATTTATTGGGGTTGTCTCAGCTCTGGACTTGTTCATTGCTCAGACTTTACTTTATTATATATCTATGTTATCATTTAATATTTCTGTTTTTCTCCACAGGTGTACTCGAAGTGCTTCTCAGGATCCCCCCACGTAGCTCACTTCTCCCAGCACCCCGCTGAGTATAAAGCTCAAGTGACTCAATTCCTGCACACTGTTGGTTTCCTGCAGCACCAACAGATGGTTTCGGCTGCTGCATAAACTGCTTCTTTCTGCTGCTGCCGCCGCTCGTCTCTCGGTCGTTTGTAGACGCTAGGAACGATGACTGTTGTGGTTGTATTGGGATATTAGGTCCTGTTCTCATTTGCGGTCATCAGTCAAGATTTTTGAACAGTTATGTTTCGGCTGAACGACTCAGTGTAGCAGTTCGGGGTTGGAAAAGAATGAGGAACGCTTTTGTCGTCGATTCAGTGCATTGCTGAAGCCTACCACTGGAGTTGTGGGTATTGCATCGTGCCGCGTGTTGGCCGTGGTATGCTACCGCTGTTGGCCAGTAAACTACTGCTAGGTGTGTAGGGTATCAGTATTATGGGCAGTGTTTATGGTACTGTCGCGAGCAGTTTGATGCGGAGTGGGGAAGAAACGCTTCCCCTTGGTTCTAAGTGCGAGGGAGGGGTGTAAATGCTTCGAACTCTTCTTCCAGCATTGCTCTGTATTGACTATTCTGATAACTTATCCATAGTGGACGAAGCGTGTGGACCAGCTCACCTCGTCTGTAGTGGTTAAATTCATGTAAGGTCCGATCTCCAAGTCATTTATCTTCTCGGCAATCAATTTATTTGTTTTAAATTTCCCTTTTCGACACACAGCACAGCGTATCATAGACGTATCTCTTCCGACGACTTCTTCCATCATTGTATTCGAGTATAGACATGCATTCAGTAACGACAGGAATTTAGTCCTTTACCTCCATCGTGTAAAGATAAAAAAAGAATAACAATCTAAGTTGTGGTTGTGGGTAGTTCTCAATGAAAATATATTTTTCACGTTCTTGTTTGAGTTGCTAGATTATCTTTCGACTCGAAGGCTGAGTTGCGAAAATTTCCCTTGACCTTGTAAGAAGGCTGGTGCCAAGTTGTGGGGCCAGTGAGAGTATTTCTGTAGCGCGTGTCCTAAGTGATACTGGAACCTACAAATATAGTTGCGCCAAACACACTAATTGGAGAGGTGTCGTGTGAAATGGACTTGCAGAGTTACATTTACTGGCGCGGTTATCGCAAAAAAATCGGTACATATTTCATGACAAGGGCTGCTTGATCTCGTACCACGACTGTGGAGAAGCATGAATAATTTTGTTTCTATTTTATTGCATCTTGAAAATTCGGTTCTATTTTTATCATCTCTGTTGCTGGAATGTTAACTTGAAGTTGAGACATCAGGTTTCTCCTGACTGCTGCTAGAAGACGTGGCAAAATCAAGGCTCCTGTACCAACTTGGCACATTTGTTTAATATCTCGTTCTTTCTTCTATCGTTTGAAAGAGTTGCCGGAGGAGAAAGGTATTTTTCTGTGATTTGTTTTATATTCTGAAGACTAACGTGGCTCACCCCGCGATTAATGTCAAGTGTTCTGTTTATTTATTTTTTCAGAGTGAAGTTAGATCTCAGGCACGTGTTACTCAAAAAGTTCTGTTTGTATTTATGTTGTCTCTG
Source organism: Orchestia grillus (assembly GCA_014899125.1). Taxonomy (NCBI): domain Eukaryota; kingdom Metazoa; phylum Arthropoda; class Malacostraca; order Amphipoda; family Talitridae; genus Orchestia; species Orchestia grillus. Next base: position 17,597 of record VOMN01008461.1, read on the forward strand.
AGATTTTTACGCATGGAGAATAATTATGTGTATATTTGGCTCTTTAGTAAGGTAGTTCTACTTTTTATTTTTGTTGGTAGGGATGTGGTGAAATTGGAAAGTGCTAATTACGTTTATTTGTAGGTTACAGTAAGGGTTTACTTAGCGTGCTTCCCACTACCGCCAAGATACGTTTAGGCCTCGAGTAACTGCTGACCGAGGAGGCTTAATAACTGCATGTTGATGATTTTGAAAGTACGTCAAATTTCATAGACTGAGAGTCGAACAAAAGCTCGCCTGCTCTGAAGGGTCACATGCTTGTGTGATTGTACTTTGGAGGGTCACTGGTGTAGGCCTGTGTGGTGTAGCCACTGTGTAGGCAGGGCTGCTGGGCCTGACCGTCGTCACTGCTGGGCCTGACCGTCGTCACTGCTAGACCTAATCGTCGTCACTGCTGGGCCTGACCGTCGTCACTGCTGGTCCTGACCGTCGTCACTGTTATGGAAGGAATTTTTGCATAATGAACGTGTAACAGTTTGTTTTACATTTTTCTATCCATATTATCGTGGTCCACTCTTGAAAAACAACACACTCTAATTGTCGACATGCTGCCGTATTGTCTTAAATTGGGAAGTTATTTAGCTCTTCGTCACTAGCTGTTAAATTGATCACAAATTGAACTTTGTAGTCTTTTCTCATTTGCACGATGTTGATGTCTTGTACTTGGTTTTCAGCAGTGAATATAAGCCTGGTAATTGTCATGAGGTAGGTGCTGCAGTTTGCAGGATAGTCATGCGTAGACCTACTCGAGGCTGATTTGATTGTGCAGCCGCGCATACACATTGAAACTAGGGTTTATCAGAGATGTGTCCATACTTGTAGAACGTGGCAGGGGTAAATCATTAAGAGTTACGAGGCGCTGTTGCTGACGAATTGCTTAGCTTCGGACCAAACGAGGCAAGTATGGATTGTTGAGGCCTACTATCACAACAGTCGCTAAAAATGTTCAGCTTTGATTTTTTGCCTCCCTCCGGATATGGGGTGATAACACCAAGGCACTTTATTATTGCACTATACTAATGACTTCTTATATTGTATGCCTTCCACTTCAATTTAGCCTTGCTGCTAGGATAATGTATTCCAGGTAAATTTTCGTAGACAAGCTTCCCATTTTACGGACACTGGACGCTGCTTGCAGTGGTGCTGCTCGCCGTCCTGTTCATTCCTAGTTCTCGAACGCTTGAAACATCAATGCAATATTTTATAGCTAGTTTAATATTCTTGAATGTATGCTGCGTGTACTTACACTTTTGATGTATAAGGTTGTCTCGCGTTGAAAGACTCGCTGCTATGGTCATGGATGACACTCTTCTGAAGGGCTTACTAATTTATTTATTTGTAATGGCGATGAATAATTCTAGTTCAACGTATCTCTAAATATTTTGTTCTAGTTAGAAAAATATTAGTTACCTTATGTTAAGAATGGTAGTTGAATATTTAAGTTGCTTTGTTCTTTTTAGAGATTGTTTTATTGCGTATGAAAAGCACTTTAAGTGCTCAAGTGAGTGACAGTGAGTAAGAGCGATATTTCGTGGCTATTAAGAGGTTAAACTTCATAATCCAGGCTGAGCAGTTTTTGCACGAACACTTGAGTGTGTGGCTAATTGTTATCGTTGGACCTAATTGGGTCAGCCCTATAGGTAGGTTTAGGATGTTTTTTAAATTTAGGTGCATAAACTTGGTTTTTCTCAAGTACGAGGCTCCACTTATTGTTCTTTTTTGAGGTCGAAACTCGAAATGAAAACCGTTATGGATGACCACTATGCCGTAGTCATTGACGTTCTAGATGCAAAAGAAGTTTTTGGTAATATTCTGATGATTCACTAGCATCCAACTCAGGCCTACTGCACCGTTACTTCTGTTAAGAAATATGCATGTACCATCTTGTGTAATGGTTTGATACAAAATACGGAGCATAGTTCGTTCTAGTATGAAAAGTGCATAACTGGAAGTTTTTTTTCGAGCTTTATTTAGTTCATACAAAACAAGTGTATTCATTTCAATGTGATCGAAATAGTTGTGCGGGATGATTTTATCGTAATGCAAGTTCCTGGACTGTAGTTTTCGAACCCTTTAATATACCAGAACTTTCAGTTGACCACACTTGGTAACCTGTTGTGAGTTTCCTTGTTTTAGTGTCACAACTATAATCTCACAAATAATGTGTTTGACCTTTTCTCTAAGCAGTTGTAATTTTTGTAGTATCAATATCCTACGTTGACCTGATATGTCTAAATTCTTCAGAGGCAGAATTACGTAGTGCGCGAGCAGTTGGGTTATTCATCGTAGTTTAATTGCAACTTTCATTAAACTCACATGTAATGTTATAATTAAAAAATAACAGATAAGAAGCTAAATATCAGAAAAGAAGAAGCTAGATAGCTGAAGATTTCTATATACTCTCGAAGTTGCCACGGTAGGAGATACAATTGATGACCAACCCAAAACACAGGTCGCTTCATGTGATACGATCTGATGTATTTACCCTTCATGACGCTGTGCTGCTTTCAGGAAACAATCCAGAAAGACATCTGTGTCGCCGTATGTATCTGAAATGATCCTTCAAGAATATTTTTGATTGGAAATTAAGCTAACAATTGCTAAAAATGAATATTTCTCCGAGAAATTCTTTTTGAAGAAGACATGTGTACATCAAGCCAGCTTACCCAAGGACCGGTGTTTATGCATAAGTTTATTTTTTAATATGAATCAGACGCGTGTGTTATGAAGGGTTAATGGCCTACTTAACTTAGCTTCTCTTGGGTGTACTGTAGATTTTTGTGTAAAACTTTCTTCACTCGGAGCTAGCGTGCATCCGAGGCGAGCGTTAATTGAGAGTGAACAAGCGTCCGTGCTGCTGCTGCTGCTCGGCTTGGACCTTGAGGTCTCCCTCATTATTGTCGCCAAGTCAGCGCATTTTCATCTTCGTCTTTTAGATATTCTTGAAGTATTAGTTAATAGTTCCTGTTTATTTAATGGTTACTCTAGTGCTAATATTTGTGCAATGAGTGTAGCATCGGAGCATCACTAGCACAAGCTTTTGTGGGTCTACTTTTGCTGTTCTCTGGGCCTTGAATGTTCGTTTACCCATTTCTTTGACTTCTTTTTTGTTGTTTATTTTGGCTGTTGTAGTCCATGAATCAGCCTTAGGTGCTTAGATTTCTCGTTGTCTATAGTCCATACTATATGACCTACTATCTTTCCAGTCAAACTTTTTCGCTGTAGCTTCTATAATTTGGCGCACCCGTTTTTCCACGAACTATTTTACAAGTTTAGCGATGAGGCAGCGTTAAAGTTAGCCCGAGCTCCTATGCGATGTGTTCGAGTCACTGAAGCGCTGCCATCTCTACTGCTACTACTACTAGTAGTCTACGAGTTCTTCTTATCGCGGGCACGATCTTATTTCCCCCTTCGTGTTATCGAGTGTTCTACTTTGTCTTGACACCTTGCTGCAACGTTGTATCGTGCTCACATATTGTACCGCTTTTGTTGAAGCGTTAACAGGACGCTAAAGTCAAGAAGACGCGGAATCTAGCCTGTTTTAAATAGTCATAAACAATGATTGTAGTTTTGCATTCAAGAAGTTATGTTGTGGGATTTGAGCATGACGTGTTATGGACGTTGATGAGGAATTTTCATGTTGATTTTAGTGATGAATTTATACTAATTTCGTATTGACGTCACTTGGAGTGAAAGTTACAGATATGTTGGCTTTTGTGTTGATAGGGTTCATGCCCAGTACAGGTTGTTTTTAGTTTTGTGTAAGTATTATTTAGGTGTATCTCAGACCTGCATGAATTTTCCTTGTTTTTAGGCACAGAGATTTGAAATATTTCGTGTTCACATATTTCAAATAACAATTTCGTGTTCACATTGTTATTTATGTATTTAAAAGCGAGTTGGAAGAACGCACGTCAATGCATAATTCCTGCTACCAGTAAAAGCATGCCTTTGGAGGTTCACTTCGTTGATGCTGTCACATTAGCTGATGCTGTCACATTAGCTGATGCTGTCACATTAGTTGATGCTGTCACATTAGCTGATGCTGTCACATTAGTTGATGCTGTCACATTAGTTGATGCTATCCAATTAGCTGTAAAGCTCCCATTAAATGTCTCCCTCCACCTCTCTCTATGACTGTGACCCCGCAGGGGCAGACTTGCTCTGCAGGGTGTGACCGGTGCGTCCCCTCGGCCCCCGAGCACCTCACCTCACCTTGCCATTTCTCCTCAGGCTCTTGTAGACGCGTAACTGATTTATTTTATAGCATCCATATGGCCCAATAGAGATCTAAATTTGTATAAATGTGTAGGATAGAAACTAATTCCTCTAAGGAGGCATGAATAGGCCGGTGGCGATTGGGACTCCAAATTCGTATGAATGTGTAGGATAGAAACTAATTCCTCTCAGGAGGCATGGATAAGCCGTAGGTGATATGGTTAGGTTTGTCTATCGTTTACTATGGGGACAGGCATCTCCACAGGGGGCATCCGTAGGTTACCTCAGCTATGGGTAGGACTTCGGGACTTCTATCTTTCGTGCCCACTTCACTTTTTTCAATTTTCAATTTGAGAAGAGCTTCGCTCTTTGTTTTTTATTCCTTTTAATTCTTAACTTGACTTCTGTTTATATGCGTAAGGGATCTTGTGTGGGAACACCATGCGTATAGATGACCCGTTTTCCACAGTCCATATTAAATAATCCCTTTTCTTTCAGTGCGACTTGGTCTGAGTCACTGAAGCTCTGCACTCTATACCACCGCTACTAGTGTTACTTGACCACCTGGCCACATCGATGGCGAACGTCGTAGGAGGTCTGAGATATGGAGCTTGAGGTCCGCTCACGTTCTCTTTGCTCTATTTGTTAGTACCTTCTTTGTTTCTTTCGTTTGAGAAACAAATGTGGTATACTGCTGGCTCCTTGTCAGATATTTCGCTGTCCTACCTGTTTACTTCGTTTTTTTAGCGATTCCTTTTTTTTTGAGCCGCTCATGTTTACTTCGCTTATTTTAGCGAGCAGCTGAATAGCTTTTTTGATAGAGAAACCTACATGGACTTCCATTAGAGCACGTATTTTGAAGATATTTTAATATTATGATACCGTTTCAGTTTGGAGGTGTCTTTTTTAATTGCAGGTGTGTGACTTCACTCGCTGAATGCACTCGATTTAGTGAGAACAGTCATCAACAGCGAGGGTGAACTTGCCATCATGTTGGTGAGACAGTGCAGCCGTGCGCTGATCTCGGCGGTGCCCTGTGCCGGCCATGCCCCCAGGACCTGCATCTCTTCCTCTGTGGTCAGTGCCTCGTGTCGAGGTATTCGACGCGTTTTAAATCTCTTGGCTTTACGTCTGTTAAACATTACACGTTACGTTACGTCTGTTAAACGTTACGCTCGAGGAGGATTTTTTGGCTTTACCATTTCGATGGACGGTGCTAATTAAAGCTACTCGTGCACCCGAATATGTTCTATGATTCCTAGGGCGTATCATAGAAGCAATATATAAATAGCACTTATTTTTTATGTACACAAGACTTGTCAAGTAAGGAATTTATTGAAGAAATGGAATATGAATAAAATTAAGAATTCCATACTGTCTAGTCCATGAAATGGTCCTAACGTGTCGGTATCGGGGAGTGGGGGACCACTTTTATGGCTGATTACTAGAGGACAATTTTTTTCTGGCTGGCGTACGTTTGCATTTTGGTGTACGAGCATCGTGTGAAATATGACCCATTTCACTCTGCGTCAGTTGACTGGAGGTACCCAACTACGGTTAGGTTAGAAACCGCATGGAAATTACGAGCTCCTGAGCGAAATTGGGGCAGCAGGTTAGAAACCGCATGGAAATTACGAGCTCCTGAGCGAAATTGGGGTAGCAGGTTAGAAACCGCATGGAAATTACGAGCTTCTGAGCGAAATTGGGGTAGTAGGTTAGAAACCGCATAGGAATTTTTTTTATTTTTTCTAATCTGAACAGAGCTTTGACGTGGGCGAGTTGGTGCTGCCTGATCAGACGTGCATGTAGGGCGTGAGGTAATTTTTGTGCGGTTGAAAGTAGGACTAATTTTCACTGTTGGCTGGTGTCCGGGCTTTGCTAAGGGTTGTCTGTAATTTGATCTACGTTAAAAAATAGACGAATGCCAATCCATTATCACGGCAATTGTACCTGGTTACCCGAGAGAACCAACTGGTGTGTGAAATTTATGTGGGGCCGATCACTTCTTCAGCAATGTGCTGCTCACAATTTTTCATCATAATTTTTATGCGTGTTTGTTTTTGTACGAAACTGAGATTCTGCCTAAAGAGAACACATTCGTATCCTCTTCCCTTGAAGATGCTTTGAGTCCTCAACGCATAAATAATTTCCTAAATTTAAACGAAACATAGCACTGTTGTTTGCACCTGGAAGTTATTTTACAGTTCCGATGGTAAATTGGGATGACTATTAAGTTTAGTCAGTGCGGTGACATACGCACCATATTCCTGACCTCGTGTTCCATGAGAGTCCTGGTAGATTTTTAGCTGAGAAAACGCAAATAGATAATAATACGAAGCAACAATTGAGCTTAAACGGAAGTTTTTGTCTAGTTCTCAAACGGATAGAGTCTTTCCCCGCTTATGTTTCACGGTACTGGCACCTCAATGGTCGATGCTTACTGTGATTCCTTATAATGGAATAATGCATGCAGTCAAGGGGCTTAATATGAAATTGATTTTATGGTGTAAATTCAATGCGCCTTAAATTTAGATTATATGCAAGTTCGTGGCAATTTTCTCGCGTGCAGTCGAGGGGCTTAATATTAAATTGATTTTATGGTGTAAATTTAATGTGCCTTAAATTTAGATTACGTGCAAGTTCGTGGCAATTTTCTCGTATAATAAGTTAGTTACATGTCTGCTATCTTGACATTAACAACTCATTTGGCAGGTGTTCCCGGCGGAGATGCACGACGTCACTCATCATTTGGCAAAGCATTATTTGATCGAAATCCATTTTGGGAAGCCCTTTTCTTGTCTGGGATGCAGTTTGATATTTGGATGCAGTATTTGTGAATCGCACAGTTATAAATTTGGTAAGTGTACGTGAAAATTGTTGAGAATTAAGAGAAGAGATCATACAAATTCCTACAGGCCTCAGACTATCCGGAGTGCGCACTGCTTTTTATTTAATAAACTATGGGCGGAAGCAGGCCAAAAGATTTCATAAATCTAAACTTGCCTGGTCCCTAGTATCTCATTCATTGTATTAACGACTGCTTCACTCCTCACACCACAAATTGCCGTCAACATCTCAGTGTCCCGACTGATACTTCAGCATGGTTTTGCTGTTAAAAGTTACCTCGTGCTTCTTTTAATGCATTAATTACTCAGGTCTAGAAGCATCGAGGCGAGCTTGAAAGTATCGTGATCACTTTCTACTTGCTTTATGCGCTCAGTGTAAATTAGACCTCATGTGTGGGCCGTGTCAAGCGCATAAAGACGGTCGTCATAGTGTTCCAATAGGCACTAGGACGTACACCTGCTAGGTCGTATAATCTATTCAACATTTGAAGCAAGTGAGGCACCATTTATGGCCGGTGTGCAGTCACACGCTCTTGTGTTGAAGCCACAACAGCACACATAAGCATACACATAGAGCACACACAACATACATACACTCAGCATACATACACACAGCATACATACACACAGCCTACATACACACAGCATACATACACACAACATACATACACACAACATACATACACACAGCCTACATACACACTACATACATACACACTACATACATACACACTACATACATACACACAACGTACATACACACAGCACAGAGCACGCACACAAAGCACACACGCAGCCCACAACATTGGTGGTGATGCAGGTGCTGCGGCCGGCGCTCGGCCTCGCCCCCTCACAGCTCGGGCAGCCGCTGCTGCTGCTCCGACACTTCACATCTCATCGCTTCAACAGAAACCTCGAGTTCTTCTCGGTCGACGACAAGCCCATTTGCAAACCCGTCGAGAAAGGATCCATGCAGGTTAGAATCACTGGAGATATTCTGCGGTTGTTGTTGGCGCATACGAGTCGATGCGCTGTGCTGCTTTTTAAGTTTTTTGGAAGTTTACCTTCATGTTGGATCGTTTGGTGTGGAGCTCTTGGATAAGTTTTGGTATGACAATGTATGTCTCTTGAGGGTTCTGCATGATGGATCTCGCTTGTCAAGGACAGCTCAGTTCTCAAAAGGATTCTGTAGCTGTACGACAGTATGCTTGTTTCAGCTGAGTGCAATACGAACACCATTTGTCTCCTACAGCGCAAATGAATGCTGAACTTCAGAAATTTGGGACGTAGTAAAATTGTCAACACCTGCGACGTGTGAGAGGAGACCTTATAAGAAAACGTTCCCCCACTCTTCATCATTTAAACGTTGTGCGTCTCCATGGTTCCACAGTATAAACTGAACAAAAATCACGAAAAATAACTTTTTTACTTCGACTGGTTGTTCTACGCAGCAACTATATTCACCAGACTTTTCACTGTTTAATCTATTTCTCTAAGAGATGTTTTGAATGGAGAAGATTTTCTGACAAAGAATTTTTTTCCAGGGTTCTAGAGTTTAATACCGGCTAAATTTTGTATTGAGGGCATCAACAAGTTACTTGTCTGCTAAATAGCAATAAATAATTTATAAAACATTTTGTATGCCATTGATTGAAATTATTCAATTATTAACATATTCGTGAATGAATATATTCCACGAAAATGATTAGTCCTTATAGGTAAATTCGATGAATCGTAATAGGGATAGAATGTCGGCACATGTACTAGAAGTAAATTGCAAGAATGATATTTTGGTATTTTGTATGTAGGGATCAAGCATTGAAGGAAAAAAGCGCTGATACTTAAAATCAGTGTAAGACCACTAAACCGTTCAACTTATAGCGCTATATAAACTACTAGCAAATTCTGTGGCTTGATTGTCTTGCTTGCCTAACCATTCCTGTCATCAACCTTTTCGGTTTCAACCATTCCTGTCATCAACCATTCCCGTCATCAACCTTTTCCATCTCAACCATTCCTGCCATCAACCATTCCCATCTCGAGCATTTCCACTGCCATTTCCACTGCCAGCATTTCCACTGCCAACATTTCCATTTCAAACTCTGTTTTGGTTGATCGCTCATTGCTTTTCTTAAGCAACACTCGTCGTAAAGCTGTAATGGGTTTAGTCCTTTTCATCTGGAGTTTGGCCACTACTTCTGCCGTTGTCGCCGTCGAAGGTTCATTGTTGCGTGCGGTGATCTCATATTCCGCCATATCTCGTTTTAGAATTTCCGAAGATATGTATTGTACGACTTCTTTTTTCTGTGTTGTGTCTAGTCTGGGTTAATTTTCTTTAATTTTTTTTTCTGTTCTTTTCTGTTCTGTGTTTCTGTGTTGTATCTAGTCTTGGTTAATTTTCTTTAATTTTTCTTTCTGTTCTTTTCTGTTTAGTGTTTCTTTGTTGTATCTAGTCTTGGTTAATTTTTTTTTTAATTTCAGCTACAGCTAGATGATTACCACGCATACTTCTTCTGCCTGCTGTACATCGCTGTGATAAGTGAAAAAACCAATGTCTCGTTGCTTTATGCTAAAAGTCAGCTCGGTTTTTGTAGCGTTCCGAGAATAGCCAAGAAATAAGCTGGACGCGCAAAATATGTTTCAAAACATTGTGAGAGCGTGGCACTATTTTGACGAGGCTCAAAGTGCTGGTGTGTCCAGCAGTGACACAACGCGCCGACCTAAATTGTGGGACGAGATAATGCACGAGGGGAAAATTGGAGGTGACTGATTGGGTCATGTCTTTGGCTCTTTAATTGTACGGGTTGCTAACTCGCGCTAACGACAGTGCTCGTGTTGCAGTTGAATCTGGGCCCATCCAGTCGACCACTCACCCTGCTGTTCAGCTGGCTTATGAGCAAGGATAGTCACCTTAAAAAGTTCGTGAAATTTTACTCCGAGCTCGGCTTCGATGTCCTCAAAATCCGAATATCGCCCTTCGACCTCATCAGACCCACCAAAGGTTCTCAGGTCAGTGCTCAGTCATGATGACGTACCGTTAGAATTAGCGCTCATGACTGGGAAGGATTCTCTAGCTGTACGACAGTATTTCTTTTGATTAAATGTCTACAGTTAGAGTTCATCAAATGGCATTTTATCAAAATGTTTGAGTTAACGCTCGCTTCAACCGACTAAAACGGAGGAGAAACGCTGACATCAACCGACTAAAACGTTAAGAAGAAGTCCAATTATGTCGTATCTATAGGCAACATCGCACAATGTTTGAAAGACAACTTAAAGTCAGTGCACAGTAAACGGCAGGAGTGAGGGATTTTTGTTTGGATACCATCAGGATGGGTGTGGTAAGAGGGGTGTTCTACTGTAACGCAGTTACTTAACTTACCGCTGGTGAGAAGCTAAAACTCGCATTGTCTCTCAGGGATATATTATTATAAAGATATTCTAGAATTAAGCGTAATGAAACATAGATTTGATCATGACTACTACAACGGCTTCGTCGAGCTGTATGTCTATACGACAAGCCGAGTAACACATTACAAGTAACACGAATCTGTTCTACTCATTAACTTATGGTACTGCATCTGAAACCAAAAATTAGCTGAAACTTGTTTCGTGTGTGGCCACCATTGTTATGGCACTGAACTACTTGCATTTATTACGCTGCGCTGTTGTAGTAGGATTCCTATTCGTATCGCTGATGTATGCATGATAAGAATGCTATTTTTAAGATCAGCACTTCTTTAAATATCTTAACAACGAATTATCTAGTCAATGGGAAAGTATAATTTTTTTCGTCTCTCGCTTCCATGCGTGTGAGTTGTTACATATCATGATTACCCTCAACTTTAAACGAGACCTTATTCGTTGAAATTTATTAGTAGCTAATTTTTTTGAATTTGCCATAGGTTGTGATGGATCAAATGCTGGATTTCCTGGAAGAGAACCAGTGCCACAGTCCCGTGTTGGTACACGGCTTCTCCGTCGGCGCTTACGTGTTCGGCGAGAGTATGGTCAAGGTGAGATCACCTCGACAAAAGTTTACTCCGGGTGCGTGGGACGCTACGTAATCTTCTGTAATTTTAATAGCTGTATTATGAGGACACTTCTCTAGGTCTCTCTCAACAACGTCATCAACACGCCTAGAGGTCTTACAAGGTCTACTAAACAGTCTTTTCTGAGTTGAATAACATCACGTCCTCGTCACATTTAGTCAAAGTTATAAACTTCAAGATGAGGCAAAATTTATTGGTTCACCGTCAGAAACGAGGAATAGAGAAGCTTACAGGATTTCTCCTATTCATAGCACTCTTAGTCCAATCTACCACACTGCGGCGTATCAGCTGCGGCATAAGATGAACGTCAATTTTGTCCTAGGTAACAATTGTCCGACCTCATCATTGCTTCGTTGAGGTTCCTTCTTACATTACGCCCAGCTGGTATGTCGTGGGAAGCGTTGCTGCTGGAAGCAGACCTTCAACGCTCACTTCTACTCAAAACTTACCTTGAAAACTCACCCACTGAAATTGATAGAAAAGGTCGAATCTAATAGTGATCTGAATATAACTTAAAAAAATTAAAATTATAAACTTATATGTTATACCTCAAGATGTGAAAAATGAAGGCAAAAATGAATCTTGCAAACCCTGCCGAAAATTGCAGTCATGGTATCAAAAAGTGTCACGTGCTAACTTTGATGCCGCTGACTGTAACGAATAACGAACATGTACTCTTTGACCTGCAGATTATGCTTTGCATTCGAAATGACATATGAATTCTTAACGGGCCAGTTATAATTTATCAAGTTTTACTGCATTTTACATCATGTTGGTCATTCTCTAAGTGTGCCTGGCAAGTTGTGGACTTGAAGAAGCACCATGTTGGAGTTATTTATGTGGAGAATTTGTCAGTACATATTTTATGTATATTTTATGTAATATATTTTTCATAAAAATAATAAAAATTCTCTCAAAGTAAGCCAGTTATATTTTTCAAATTTTGCAAAATCAGTCTTGTTTAATCATCATTTCTGAAATAATGAAACAAAAACAAATTGGTACATTAATTGTCGAACCCAACTTAGGGATAAATTCACCGAAAGTTGATCAGAAAATCCTTTGTTGATGAACAGATGGCGAACGACCTGGAGCGTTACAGCCCTTTGATGGACCGCTTCGTCGGCCAGATTTGGGACAGCCCGGTAGACTTGGAGGGAATCCCCTTCGGCGTCGCGAAAGCCGTCACCAAGAACAAGTTGCTCCAGACTTCCATCCAGTCTTACCTGGAGTGAGTTCTTGGATTTTCAACGTGGGGAGCTTCATCCTCCTTGAATCAGTAGGCCGAAACCTATTGTTAGGTGTGTACGTGCATTGTAGTTTTGATTTACAGTATTTTGAATTGAAGAATGTATCGATGTCGATGTGCTTGCAGGATATTTCGGCGTTGGTTGCCTGTTCGTATTGGCTCATGGTTATCATTGATATTCCATGCGAATAGTTTACCTCATGCCATAATCTTTGTATACCCACCCGATGCTGCCTCGGCCTTGTCGTGGCGGGTGGGCCT
>VOMN01008470.1:0-15389 GCA_014899125.1 Orchestia grillus
TACTGATCACAATCAGAAGTGTCACTTGACTTTCACATTTTAATTTTAAGCTGTGATTTTACTGATTAAAAACCTGATGAACCATGCTATGTATGTGAATGAGATCGGAGTAAAAGATTTTTCTTCCTTTCTTTCAATATTCAAATTTATCAAGATTTCTATGCCCTCTAAACCATCGATAATTCATTCTATGTATCAATTAACATGTCCAGTAGTGTGTTCTTATTCTAATGGTTTGTCTTTTAGTGCGAATTTCGATTTTTCCATGTCTGACGAAATAGTTAGCATATTTGTACGGTAATTTAAGCTTTGTAGATTTTCTATCACATTGCAATGGGCGAGAGCGATCAGCTACCAAATTAGAAATCATAGATTAAAGTGTTAATGTTATTTGCATTTTTCTTATGTCACTGAATTCTCGTTTAGTTCTTGCCAATTGATTAACCATTATCTTGTACCACGTGCATCACATAATTTCAGAATAAATGATTTTGTCTTTCTCTTTAACAGCATAAGTTTACACTGTACAAGTGTGAACCTACGTCACACTGTTAATACGCGTTTCGCAAGAACTAGATGCACAAATTGTTCTGTCGTACTACAACTCCAATTTAAATTATAATTGTCTCATTCTGCACACTTCGTAACAAGTTCAACTATCTCATGTATCAGAAAATTAAGGTTGTAATGGGCCATATCTAAACTGTAGGTTTTGAAGTTTGAGAGACATGCGTAAAAATTACACGATGATTTTGGTTAATTTTAACTTGTGATGCTTATCTCTGCATTAAGAATCACAATTAAAAGTTTCAATTGGACTTTCACACTTAATTTTGAGGCTGTAGTCTCAGTATTTGAAAATCCAAATGTGCCATGCTTTGTATGTGACTGATTTCGGAATAACTAAATTTTTCTTTCTTTCTAAATAGTAAAGTGAGATTTCTACGCTCCACTTTAGCTTAAATGCTAATAATACTATGAAAATCATTGAAAAATGGTACAGACTATGCTATTTACTAAATCTATATATATGTTTTATGTAGTTGAAAAAATATAAGAGAAGGAAAGAAGAAAAAAAGTTTATTCCAAAATCAGTTACATACATAGCATGGAACCACTCAGGCTTTCAATGAGTAAGGCTACAAGCTTAAAAATAAGTGTGGACGTCTCTTTGGAACTTCTAAAGTTGTGATTCTTAATTCACTGGTCTATGGTTTAGACCGAAGTGATGAGTAGTTATAGCCAAACATTACCTCAAAATATCGTATGACTCTTTGTACAGACGTGATACAACTATAAAATTACAGTTTAAAGATAGGCTACTAAAATGAAAAAAGAGTTGAACTTCTCAAAAATTACACAGAATTTAACATTGATTACTTAAATTTGACTTATGGTACTTTAAAACTTTAATAAATTTGTATTCTCTGGTTTTTACAAAAACATATATTTACGGTGTCGTGTGAGGTTTACCTGTGTAAAGAACAAACTTGTGTCCTTTGAAAGAGGAAAAAGATTATTTTTTTTTGTAGGAGTGACACTTTTTTTTTAATGAATCTCATTTTCAATACGGTGCTGTGATAAAACTGCAAGTTACTTTGATGCTGCAGCCTTTGATTCATAATGTAGGAGCTGATCACTCACTCCGAGGTGATGATAGTAGTCAAAAACATGAATTAATACTCCAATACGTGAAATATTTTGTCAAACATGATAAAATGAAAAATTACATACGAAAAAAAGACTATAAACCGTGAACATAAATTGGAACATGTGACTAAGTGATGCTAAACAGTGATGTCTTAAGTAAAACTACGGTACATTCAAATAACAATAGTTTTATATATCTTGATCCTTACTATATATTATGAAACATTGCTACAGCTTAGTTCTGATACTATTGCTGTACATAACGGAAAAGAATTTAAACATAAATGGCTGTGCATGTGAACTTAAAAAGTTTATACTAGCAGAGTATAGTATAGATAGAGTCGTGTATATAAAAATGCAGGCATGGGTTGAAATATACGTCAGATATAATAATGAATAAATATGGCATATGATTACTTGATGCTGCTTCAAATGGATTACTACGTAGTGATTTGAACATTTACTCTCACAAATATTAGTTTTAAAATACTGTAGAGTATGTATAAATGTGTATACATGTGCGTTATTGTTGAGACGCGAAAAGACGAGACACATTTTTCTTGAAATCTTTCAGTGACAGGAAAAATTTTCCTTACGCAGGGAAATTATTCCAGAGGAAGGCTCCTGACATTGACAGGGGTTTTTGCCCTATGTCAGATGAACGGTATGCTACTAATACGTCATTTCTCTTGTTTTATTTTTTGTCTGTAGCGTTGTGTGGGAGAAATTTTAACACATTTGCTCGGCTTTGGGAGAGGTATGAAGAGGAAAAAACATATCGAGCTTTACGTATGAAAACCTTAGCTGTATGGAGGTCTCTCTGAGAGAGGAGTTGCGTGATCAAATTTCTCGAAATTTCCTTTAAAAACCACCTTGGCTGCAAAGTTCATGGATTTCTGTAACTATTTTTTAAGACATTTAAGTACATCTCAACCCACCAAACTACAATAGTCAAAGTACGATAACGCTAGAGATAGAGGGACCACTAGTCTAGCTGTTTCGTCTAGCATATTCTTTACACGGTGAAAAAAGGGTTAGGTTCCATTTATTTGACTGCGTGTTCTTTATACACGGGATTTGAAGGTCATGCTTCGCTTATTATATCTTCAAAGCCAAAAATAAATAATGCATTTGGGTTTGCTTGCATTCACTTTGAGACCACTGTGGTCATACTATGATTTAAAATTACTTTAAAGATCTTCAGGTATCGTTTTTGTTTCTTGTAGCTTGAGTTGAGTACTTGTAATTGAGATTTGGACGTCGTCCGTATGCATCGAGGCTCCAAGGTTCGGTGGCATTGATAGGAAATCATTTAGAAAGATAGAAAACAGAAGTGGGCCACTTTCTGACATTCACAATTCATTAAAATGTAAAGTTCAAAATAGCGAGGAATGAACCATGCCCCCTGATACTCGTCGCTCGAGGGCTCCGCGTGAGGCACAATCTACAGGTAATGAAGTCCCTATGAGGAGCGGGGCGCAGCACACCTTGTTAATTAAATATCAATCTACGTCATTGAAGCGTTAGTGTTACTGAGAAAGAGTGGGGCGTATTTCTTCACAATTATAAATTATGCATTCTTCCGTGTAGTTTCCATGAATGATGGAGAATGACAACTCAGATTTTTTAAGAAGCTTTCTGTGAATTAAAATGGCAGATACAACCCTTTAAAACGAACTTATGAACATAAGTCATAGGCATCACTAAGGAAATTCGCTTCCACGTGACTATTGCAGAATTACTTATCTTGTTCACTTCACAAGATTTAGCGTGATTTTGTAGTGGGTTGATCACAAGGAAGCACTACATGAATCTCTTTTGCACTCATGCATTATCCACAGCATCTATAATTGTTCATTTCGAGCACTTTTCGTACGTTGGCCGGGCAAAGTTCTACATAAATTTTCTCCCTCAAACATAAACATAAACAAATTCCTATGTCAACCAATTGCTACATAACTTTGCTACATAACGGAATTCCTACATAAGCGAATTGTTACATAAATTTTGCTACATTTAACGAATTGCTACATGAACTTTGCTCTAATAACGAATTTCTACACAAACTTGGCCGTATAAACTTTGTTACATAAACGAGTGGCTACACAAACTTTGCTTTATTCCCTGCAGCCCGCGCAGCCACACCCTCTCCAGACGAAGCGACGCAACTTACGTCATATGCCGTGACTGGAGCGCAGGGAGTTTGTTGCGTTGTCCTTGAAGCACGCAGGGAGTTTGTTGCATTGTCCTTGAATTCCACGCGCTTGAATTTAATCGCCCACAATTGCGCTCTCACGGCTTACTTGATTAATATATTGTTTATCCGACAAATACTATCTCAATTAATGCACGGTATTTTGGCGATATTTTAATCCAAACTTTTAGCGTGTGTGCCATTCACAAGTCAAGCTCTCATAAACAAAAGTAAACCTGCCATAAATGAAATTCTGTTTCTTATATACCAAATTTGATCTTTCATAAAGAGGATAAAACTAAGTGTGATGCAAAAACACATTGCGATGTTGACATTATTCGATTGTCCCGCAATACGAAAATGAAATAATGCTGCAATGCTGACCGAAAGCCAATACCCACAGTTGTCTGAAAGCCAAAGGTCAGAAGTTAGTTAGTTTTAAAAATGAAGAGGGTGGACGGGCAAAATATTATCTGGGCGATATTACATCATTTTGTGCTAGAAGAGGCTTTTGAGCTATTGGGCTGATAAAAAAGACCCAGATGCGCAAGTGAAGCTTCACAAACTCACATTTTAAGCCTGGCACATGGCTCAAGCCTGGCACATGGCTCAAGCCTGGCACATGGCTCAAGCCTGGCCCATGGCTCAAGCCTGGCACATGGCTCAAGCCTGGCCCATGGCTCAAGTCCGGCATACTGTTGAATTTGGTGAGACTTCCCAAATAAAAGACAACTACCCGAGTAAAATAAATAATTTATTGAAACGACCACCCAAATGAACGTTTATGAAGGTGAGCTACTGAACACCTTAAGAGGCGTCGTATGTACATATGTTTTCCAACAGTTAATTAAATCACTCTCCTAGCGTGATTTAAATTCCAGATATTTAAGAAAGAGCTGAAGATTCAAAGTAGATGTTGGTAGCCTTGAAATACAGGAGAAATGAAGCTAATGTCTGATGAAGAAATCTTAACTCATCTTGAGGCAAACATTTCGGTATACAATTTAGATATTTTAAAGCTGGTATAGTCAATGGAAAACAAGTGTTAAGTATTTGCATCAGGTTTTAAGAAGCGTTGTAAGTACTCATTTCCAATACAGGACCCCATGTTAACTCCTCCACTTGATTTAGTTTTTAAAAAATTGTTATGTCAAGACGATTGTCAGGGCAAAATTTTTCATTCAGAGTCGTTGACCATTCTAATTGTTTGTGTGTCAAAGTTTTTACACAGAACGTTACGAATGCTATGTCAGCGAACCGTAAACGGCTCTTCACATGATCAGCCAATATCTGAAAACAATATTGGCGGACACCAAAATTTGAGCAACGAACGCTAACTTTGCTCCCTATTCTGGAGTGAGGTCTGAAGTCAAGGGACTGCACGGTCCCTGGAAAGAGTTCTTGTGTCGTACGTAAGCAAGTGGTGTTCGTAGACACTGTCGGAGAGTAGAGACGGATGTTAAATTCGGTCGACATGTTCGTGGGTGACGGCGTTCCTCAGACGATGGACGTGGCGGGCTGCCCCACAGCCCACCCCCCTCCAGGGCTCGCTCGTCTAAACAATGGATTAATGAAGACACCCATTTTCCTATTTACTGAAGAAAATAATCCTGTTCTCTAAATCTTGTCGATCCCTGTAGAGTTAATGAGTCTAGTTGCTGGTTTTATTTTCCTATTGACTCAGAAGGGTTTTCAAATATATTTTCTCATGTGTTTGAGCCACGAGCGATCTAAATTGGGTGCAGCACTGCCATCAAGAAAGAAATGGCAGATAATGAAGCAGCCTCACTGGAGCCTCAACGTCATCGTTCAAATGAGCTGCCGGCCCGAATATATGACTATAGCATTTGAGTGTATTATATTAAAAAAAACTTAAATCTGCTATCATTGATGGCTTCATTTCCAATTGTGGAACAAAAATGTAAATAGAGTAACGGGAATAAACTGTAAATTCTCTCAGGAAATGTGATGTGGACTTGAGCGATTCTACTGATCTATTTCTTTTTATTGATCTTCAGAAAAAGCTTTTTATGAATAAATTTTAAATCTGAGAATTTTTGCATTTCCTAAAAGAAGTTGAGAGCATCGGAAGGTGAGGGAACACAGAGCGTTGGGAGGTGAGGGAACACAGAGCGTTGGGAGGTGAGGGAGCACAGAGCGTTGGGAGGTGAGGGAACACAGTCAGTATCGTTCAGAACGGTGGCGTTAAGCGAACGATGTTAAGCAAAACACGAAAGGTCAATTTAACTGAACAAAATTTTCAGAGCTTTATTGATACTTAAGCTACTTATCACACTTTAGGTACAAAATTGTTTAATTCCCTGAAACAAAACAAAGTTTACTTATTGAAATATTGCTAATGTCAGTCCGTCAGGCTTTAATTCGGATATAAATCTTATTCTTGTGTAACTATGAATACGGCTACACGCAATCTGACGATATATATATCTCATTAAATAAAACTCAAGCCATTGAGCAGATTGAAACAAATTTCACCATCGAATATTCAAATAAAGAAAAATTCATGACCTAGCAATAATTTAGGTAGCATTCTCCACTTACGAGTACTTACTTTTATTCAATAAATAACACCTTAAAGCCTTTTGTTTGTAGACAACAATTTTCACGAAGTGTACTTAGAAGGGAGAACGATTTAATCAAATCTTTAAAGAATGACTTCCAATTAATTTTCATAACTCACCAGACGTCAGTAACTCTCATTGTCTAAACAAAGTAATTTGCATGATTAGTATTGCTCAGTTTTTAAGAACTGTGTCCTGCAAGTAATTATCAGAGACAATGAACACTGCTGCTACGGTCTAAAGGATGAGATGGTGAGCGAGGACTCAACCTCTGGCGATAGGCCCGGGCCCCGGCAGGGTCTGCGCCTGCAGGAGCTGCTGCTGCTGCGCCGCCGCCGCCGCGATCTGGGCCTGGTGGGCTTTCTGGGCGAAAGCCTGCAGCTCCTCAGGAGTCGGGTACTCCAGCTCGACACCATCCTCACACTCGAACTTGGGGCAGCACGCAGGGAAAGTCTGATTGCGGTCCTTCAAGTTGGCGACTTTGCACTTGGGGTTCTCCTTGGGCATGAGGCCGCAGTCCCGCACGCGCTCGACGAGGTGCCGTCCGTCGGTCAGGCACGTGGCGATGCCGCAGAAGGGCGACAGAGGCCACGACTCGCCGATCTTGTAGAAGCGGAAGGTGGTCGAGCCAAAGCAAACGCCAGGGAAGTCTGCACGGGCAATCAGGTCGCATCATGGAATCATTTCAAGTCTGCCTGAGTCTGCATGCCAGACCATGTTGTGTCACTGTCTGAGTCTGCATGCCAGAGCATGTTGTGTCACTGTCTGAGTCTGCATGCCAGACCATGTTGTGTCACTGAACCATGCAAATTATTATGCACAGCTGTGCACCTTATGTCGAGGCATAAATGTCACTTATTAATTGGCAACACATCAGCGTGTACACCCATATAAAACGAATACATAACAATAACACAAAAACTATAATAATTATTCAACTCAAAAATTTTAAGAACAGTACAAGTAAATTACTGCGGGCTCACGCTACGGGACCGAAGAAAGCCGTTGACTTTACTAGTGCTCGAATGACAAAATGATGGATGTGTGAACATCATGTAACTAGAAATATGATGATTGTGTGAACATCATATAACTAGAAATATGATGATTGTGTGAACATCATGTAACTAAAAATATGATGATTCTGTGAACATCATATGATCTAACTAGAAATATGATGAATGCGTAAACATCATATCATATAACTAGAAATCAATGTTTCTCTGAAACGTTCAAGTTGACCATAGAGAATTAGGGCACTAGAGGCAGGCATTTATCTAATTTACCTAAATACGGTATTCTGAGGCCCCAGCTCTGGTCCTGACCAACAGCAGGCGCAGGGCTGCTACAGGGTTGAGGAACACTACCCATTCCTGTCACACCACCCATTCCTGCCTCACCACCCATTCCTGCCTCACCACCCATTCCNCATTCCTGCCACACCACCCATTCCTGCCACACCACCCATTTCTGCCACATCACCCATTCTTGCCACATCACGACGCGAACAAGCGACTAAGATTTTCTCCGTAGGACTCTAAGTCTTTTGCCTCCAAGGTGGCGGGAGAAGATTCATGTGGGCTGTATGGCGCACTGGTTAGCGTGATAGCCCCGCAGCTGGGAAGTTAGGGTTCGACTCCCGGCTTTGGCACAAAATTTAACGTAACCACTGAGTACTTTTCTTGAGAAAGGAGGCTTATACACCTCATTCCACACATCTCTCGCGCGTCAGTAGTTGTAAGGCATTGAAAACCCAACGGTAAAACGTGTTGGAATTAATAAAGGTACTTTTGATGGAGGAAACCGACCTCCCTAAACCGTTCGAACAGAGATGAGGTGCAGTCACCAAGCCGCGCTCTCCTGCCCAGCGTGGTGTACTGCGAGCACCAATCCTATCCTCTTCTCTGAAACGCAAATGCTAAACTGAGAAAATCTGAGTGATTGCCTTAGGCATATGAAAAAAATTCTTTCTGAAAATAATATGAACTATCACGTCAGTACATTCTCTAAAATGTAAAATGCAGGAATAGCTAATACAAAATGCATCCATATAAATTATATGTATTAATGTGATGCTGTGTTGGCAACGTTTGGAGACCGAATTACCCTCCCTTGTTTACACGCGACAGAGCTGTGTGTTTACACGCGACAGAGCTGTGTGTTTACACGTGACAGAGCTGTGTGTTCATGCCAGTCACCCCAGAATTGTGTTCCAGTACCTGCAGTGCTCAAGACGTTTTTGGCATCGACGAAAGTTAACGGTCCATGACATGCGGGTAGGCTTTAATATACTTCATGCTTGTCTGACGCTCGATTGGAATTGTGCTCAAAATTTTTCATTTCAAGTTTACGAAAAAAACTTAATTTTAAGAGCTTTGATACTTGAAATTTTACGCAAAAATCAAATCTTAAATAGAACAAGTGCAGCATGCAGCGATAACTACCTGTACGAAACTGATGAAGAATGAATTTCATAGCCCGACAACTACGAGAAAATAGAAAGGAAGTCACCTCTGAGCTGGTCAGCAGGAAGGTCTCGGACTGCGAAGTCTCGGTCCGGGATTTTGCCGAGGCCTCCTCCAGGAGTCTTGGCAGCGCCGGACTTGGGCGGCTCCTGCGGCAGCGCCGCCACTACTGTCGCGCACAGCGCTAGGGCCACGGCCAGCTTCATTTTCTTTCTGCAATGTCATCAACTCAAATAAATATCTCTTGGATAGGGTACAGTGTGGCATAGTTGTAAGCAATCTAACCTAACACAATGTTGACAGAATTTGACAATTTCCGAGGAAGAAAACGTAGAAAAAACTCTACTTTCTTGTCTGTCGAATGAGGGCCGTATTTACGAGTATGTGTTGTGTTTTTGGCTTTCAAAGTGAAAATACGTATCTTTCTTGCAGGAGGAGAAGTCGTGCTCCTCATTTCTGCCTCACGCTGACGCCAACAAAATACTTGAGAAACAACAAGAAACGATCGAGATTAATGCAACAGAACTTGACGCTCCCGATTTTCGTGAAGGTGAAACATTTGCTAAATAAGCTACGAGTCAGTATCAAACGCCCTTTAATGGTTTATGTTCCTTTATTTAAGATTTCAAGTGAAACTTACTTCATTCACGAATGGCTTGCGGCAGAACCAAATTGATTAATGTACGACTTGTTATATATTCCAAAATGAAACGTCTGAAATCGACCCCAGAGAAAAGACAAGATCATTTATTAATACCACGCCTGAATAATGGAATGGACTTTAAGCGAACTCTTTTTCGTTGTACAATGATTGACGCAGAGCAAGTGCGTCGGTCGTTGCGGCAGGCATTTTCTACTGCGTGTGCTGCGGTCGAGGGCCGAGTCCAGCGATAGCTCGAAAAGCTCGATGGACTTCGACAGAAATATTTCTTCACCATCTACCTCTTACATGAAGTTTCTGCTTTTCTTCAATTTCAGTTTTCATTTTTTCTCTTACTGAAACTGACTTTTTCTCTGACTCTACTTTCGCTGTGCATATACCTGATTGAAAGGTTTGACATTTACGAGCTTCGTGCGGATCCTGATTGGATATTTAATTTTGTAGACAAAACGACCCACGAGACTCCCGTGCGGCCTCGCAACGAGACAGCTCTGCGAGCACGATTAGCGCGTACGCCAAACGTTGTGCAAGACTGAGCGCTCGAAACTTGGAGTTTAATACCGAGTGTTTAGAGTCAGCACGTGAGCTGTTGCAGTATGCTGAATGGCCGTGCGTTGCGATATAGGGGGAGTTCCCACAATGCTATATAGTACAAATAAATCTGCTCAAGAAATTTGTCACCTTGGATTGCCTAGTCTTGAAGAACTTTTTGAAATTTTCGACTAATATGACTTGCTTTTCCAAGCTACATTTACGTAGTCATTTGTTATACATAGCTACTACAGTGTTATACATAGCTGCTACAGTGTTATGTATAGCTGCTACAGCGTTATACATAGCTGCTGCAGTGTTATACATGGCTGCTACAGTGTTATACATGGCTGCTACAGTGTTGTAAGCAGCTGCTACAGTGTTATACATGGCTGCTACAGTGTTGTAAATAGCTGCTACAACGTTCTACATAGCTGCTATTGTGTTACACTGTACATAGCTGCTATTGTGTTACACTATACATTGCTGCTACAGTGTTACACTGTACATAGCTGCTACAGTGTTACACTGTACATACATAGCTACTACAGTGTTGCTAGAAAGCTACCTCAGGAAGCACCACTTTTCGAAAAGCTGTAATTTCACAGCATTTAACTTTCTGAGCAAGTCTAAGAAATACAACTTTAGCGGTTTAGCGTTTTAACTTTATCGTTTCTTTTTCAAATGCTTCATAGTGCTGCAAACAACTTCGTGTCGTGAGGGCGCAACGTACGCAATACGCAGCGTGTCGTGAGGGCGCAACGTACGCAGCGTGTCGTGAGGGCGACATCGCATGGAAGGACCGTGACCAGCGCACGCATCCCTCTCACGTGCCTCCCGAGGTTTGCGAACATTATTTGCGCCGTTTAAGTTAAGTCCAGTCGAGGGAACAATTGTTGCCGTTGTGCTGTAGGTGGGACCGCTGTCGTAGTCACAGTAAGAAACTCTACGAGTGTTTTGTTCTACAGATATCTAACCTGCCCCAGAGCTACTCCAGTGCCAGCCCAGAGCTGTTACTCATCATATTTTCTAACATTGAATTTTAAGACGAAAGCTTAAGTATATTGGATTTTGAGACTGCCCATAGCCTCTGTTATCAAATTTTCCTACTAAGCTCTGGTTGTTCCAGTGGCCGTTGACACTCCCTTGTAAATTGAATTCATTCTTTTATGGGATACGTTGAGCGAAGACGTTGCTTTTTAGCACTCGTGGTAAATTTCAAGTTATGTAAATTAAAGAATAAAAAAATGTATAGAATGGAAAAAATAGCCATTCCCTGTCAGACCGTTAAGAAAACGGTGAACTTAAGTTGTGTCATGAAGCACGAAGCTGCCGCGGCGGCGACTGAAGGGTCCGCAATCCGGGACGCGCCCGCCACCCCGTGGGGAGCATTGGAGGGGNGGGGACTGGCATGCGCTTGAGAGCCGTCGTCTTTGACAAGTCTACAACTGCAAGAAGTGGTACTTAATTTAGGCTCAATTGCACGAGTCAATTAGGCAAAAGTGGTCATACCTGGTGGCCAAAACTAAGAAGAAATGCGTATCGCTTGTTAAACGTCGGCCATTGCACGGTCGCGCCTGAGTCCCATCATGAACTGGTCTTTTGCTGGCGGTGATGGGGTAGGAAACTCTCAGTAGTTGGTTTAAGTTTTTTGCCTTCTACTTGGCGTGACATTGCAATTTTTATAAACGAGTTTGAATCGAGATTTGTGATGTATACTTTTTAACATAACGGCTTTCCGGTATGTCCTACTTTTGGGGCCAGTGTATTGGTAAATTTTTAAAAAATAATTATTTTGTGCAGATTTCGGAAGTGCCATCGTTCTATTTTTCCGACGCATTTATGCTGCAGCTGATTGCAGCTTGTCGTTGCTGTTGTTAACTGCTGTAAAGCCCAGGAGGGCCCAGCACACACCCCGACTGCTGTACAGCCCAGGAGTGCCCAGCACACACCCCGACTGGTCGTGCTGTAGTCACTGCACCAAATTAAGGAGAGCTGTGATGGTCGCTCGTGTGCAGTCCGAAGCTTTTTCTCCGTAGAAATCTCAACAAAAAACGAGGACTTTACTTCCGAAAACAAACGAGTTTGTAACTTTCTACCGATGCTGTGCCCTCATTTTGCAGGACGACCGTGCGTGCGAAGTAGTATACATCAAAGTTGCAAGTCGTCAAGAATAAAGTGACTTTTTTTTGTTCTGGCCACGTGCAAATACCTATTTACTAGGTAGGAGAAATTTCGGCGATAGACTTGATAAACATGAGAAAGTTCTTCATATGATTCTTGTACATCTAGCTACTTGATTGTTACAATTTAATGTCTATAAAAAGCTAACTTATCGTTTAGAAACACGCAGTAAGCTCACTCTTCATACAAATAAATCTCGGCGATATCATTAGCTCTTTTACAATCATGAACTCGATCTACTTCAACAATAGGAAGGCTAAAAAACTCGTCCAGCAAGACGTGGAGACCTCGAAAGAAAGTTGACGATCGCTGGGAGACAAGAAACGCTCTGCGCAACCGGAGCTACGGTCGGGGAAAGTGGCCGGGCGGTGAAGGAAGTGTGCTGCGTTTGGCGCCCTTGTTTCCTTCAACTGGAGGGAGGCCCGCCGGGGAAGGTGGTCCTGGTGTGACCGTTCTTGAGGGTTACGTGACGGGCTGTAGCAGCGCTTGCGTCAAAGTAATTTTGAGAAAATTTTACCCTGCATGAATGATATTCATTCGCATGCAAACGTATTTACCAATGGGGCCGCACACGCTCGCTCAGAGTGCATGCGAGAGTTTCAAGTGTAAGTGAACGGCTATCATGATGTGTTCATTTTGTTTATTTTTAGAATGAAATAAAATATATTGGACATGCGTTGAATTTTCAAGCACATGTAAAATTGAATGAAGCCGTTTAGTTACGCTGTTGAAAGCGTTCTGTTATTTTTATATTTCATTTCAATGGGCCGGCAGGAAACAGAACAGGAATGTGCACACGTCCAGCATGCTGGGACGACAAGGCGAGCAGCAGGGCAGGCTCAGGACTACAACAAATGTGCCTTACAAGTCCCGAGCCACGGACGCCTGGTGAAGTTGGTCTCAAGGGTCTGTGCACGGTATTAATTCATTGTCTCCATGTTCTCAATCGCCGTTAATTATTCCTTTAATTGGGAAGCTGAAGACGGACGGTGCTGAGAGCCGTTGAGTAGCAAATACTTCAGTTGTGAGAGGATGCAATCCGACAATGATGTTTTCACTTAGAAATTACTTCGCTAGCAGTTCTTTCTGTAGAATTTATTTACAAAGTTTCAGATTTAAAATGTAACTATCGATTAATATTTATTATATCTGTTTTCATGATATGTGAAGTGTTCTGAAGAAAGTAGTGGCAGAGGACGAGTATGCAGTATAAAATATGCATCAAACAAGCAGGTCTGAATTACACGTCAGTAAATTTTTGGAAAGTCTTTTCTTGCACAAAATGCCATCGACTGAACAAGAGAGGAAGACTTTGCTACCGACTCTGCTGTGGGTTGCAGACTTGATAAAGTCCACACCAGCTCTCCAGAACACGACCACAAGTTCTCCAGGCCCCCCTGCCCTGGGGCCCAGCACGAGACATGTCTGTGGAGAGCTGGGCTCTCAAGGTGAGGGGGGAGATGGACATGGTCAGCTCTCCGCTCAGGACTGCACTATGGGAGAGAATCTCAGCCCACAACCTAGAGCGCATTAAAGAACGAAAGTGCCCACGTATATTTTGCGATGTTCGCGATACATGCAGATATTTCTTAAGTACAAAACTGCCATACTTTAGAAAGCCAGTAGAAAGAATTCTTTCTGTAAGTTCTGCCTTGCAACCGAATAGTTTTAAGCTCTTATTGCAAAGACTTTTATTCCCCCAAACTGGATTTATTAAATTGTGAAATGATCTTTTTAAGTTCAATGAGTAGATTAAAAGTAGATTAAAAGTTCTCAAGCACTATTTTCTCTGTATAACTTTTCCTTCATAAGGACCATTAACTTGCCAATGAATCATATTGCACTCTTACGTGGCATAACACATTTTCTAAGAAACATCAAATCGAGAAGTTAAAACTAGTAATACATTAATCGGGAAACTAGTATGTAAGTCGGTGGAATAGTAATTCAGGTTTAATATGATGCAAAAGACCAATAGAGTGTACTTCAAGTTCAAAATGAAAACGAACAAATGATGCGTTTTTCTAGATATTAGCGTATTTATTCTTACTTAGTTTAGCTCAAATTTGTATTAATAGCTTGACGTTGATATCAATCCGCAGTTTAGGTTGTCCAAGGAAATTCGGTAATACTACCCTAAATAAGATGTTATTAATCTCCAATTTAGAACTGTCTGTTATATCCAAGTCTTGTTGAAGTATGACAGGCGTTGGCATTTTTTAGAGTATAGGTCACTAAAATGCCCCTCACTTTTTAAAACAGCCTTTGTAAGACCGGCACAAGCTGGACTAGACAAAACAGCCTATATAAGACCGGCACAAGCTGGACTAGAAGAAACAAGACTTCGAAATCGTAAGGTCCTGTTGGAGAATTTCCGATTTTTGCTTCGTTTGAGCGCTGTTGAAGATGACCGATTTCGCTCCAGGCTTCACGATGAGCCTTAATTGATATTGCAGCAATTGCCAGGCACAGAAATGCATATTTATAAAGCTATATTGAAAACATTTTTGCACCCATTTGGGTAGGGCCCGAAAAATTTTAATTCTTGGAAAATACGTCTCTGTTAGAGACCAATAGGGATAAAACTAATAGCTACTTTAACTCATAGGGGCCTAATTATGTCCCCATTAGGGACACATGACCCACTTTTTCAGCAATAACTATCAGAGTTCAGAAATGGAAGTTTAAACTAAGTTCAATCGGAACTCCAAACTTGACAACCCTTTTTGAGCCCTTCTATCAAATGTAATTCCACAGTACTTCACTATCTTAATATTTTACATATTTTTCTGTTGCTTGACGATCTCTCTTTATGAACAATTTTATTTTGAATGCAATTCGTACATTCGAAAAATTTCACTTACTACTTTCTTCGATTACGACTTCTCTAGCATGAAAAACTCTAACTTATGATAAATAACTTTGAGTGATGCAAGTATAGATAGACACTTTCGTCGTATATAATGAGTACCACATACGTAGTATAATAGAGTAGTAGTACGTGAAGTTTGATAACCACTGAACGTACCACAAGCGTCGAGAGGGCAGCAATACACAGACACGCCGCGTTGCTGAGGTCAACGGGAGCAGTGGCGAACGAGGGCCGCCGCCTGCACTTATAT
>VOMN01008476.1:0-13041 GCA_014899125.1 Orchestia grillus
CGACTGCCTAAAAATACAGGGTAAATATGTTGTACATAACAACTCATCAATTTGTTGTCAGCCGATAAATCATAGTTCATAGTTCGTTTCTTTGTGTAATCTAATTCAGGTAAAGGATAAATTCACCCGAAGATGGGATTTATCCAGAAACGTTCATAAGAACGATGATTTTGTTCTTCACTTGCAGAATATACGTTTTCAAGATCGAGTAGCAAATACAAATCATTAATATAAACCGTAGAGAAAAAAAGTAGTGAAAATCTGAATCGTAGAAACAAGAGTTTACGAGCTGGAATCTGCGGTCCTCTAGAGGACTGCCTTGTGGTGTTGTGGGAGCCACAACGAGGTCACCAAGCCCTCTCTTAATTATAACAACCCGCGTACGTTAGGCCTGAGTCCTGCAAGCATGCCAGAAGTTGATAACTTAAATCAAACAGCGAACCATACAAAAATTGCAAAGACCGCGACGCAACCCATCTGACGATAGGTGGAGAACCACCGATCAGGTAAACAGGGCACACAAAAAGCCAGGTTTGACTATTAATAAATTTACACTCAATAAGAACGCTTTCTGGCCATGATGAAAAGAACTTACGGTGCAGGAGTTGTAGTAGGTGCTGGTGGGGTTGCGGTGGTAGCATGGGGGCGGGGGGAACACGGGGGACAGGACGCTCCCCTCCATCCCGAAGTCCCCTATGTTAGGCAGTTCCAGCAGCAGGTAGTAACCTGCAGGCATCGTAGGTAAGCATAAATGTGGTTACTTCATGAATTCCAATTGATTTCCAGCTAAGCCAAGATGCATAACGTTTTTGCAAAGCAGCGCTGGTTAATAAAAAATTAGTAACTTGTATGAATTAGGTGGTGAAGGACAACATGCAGGTAAAATATTGTTATTTCTTTAACAACGAGGTTAACAGCAGTCCAATAACTGCCCGTACTCCGGTGTTCATTCCTGAAATCTCAAAGACGGCGAGAATTATAACACCCAAAAAGTGTGAGAATTATAACAGTCAAAGAGTGTGAGAATTGTAACAACCAAAAAGTGTGAGAATTGTAACAACCAAAGAGTGTGAGAATTATAACAACCAAAGAGTGTGAGAATTATAACAACCAAAGAGTGTGAGAACATTGATTCCGAGGGCTGAAACTCGGGGACACAGTAAACTGTAACGCAGGTAGTGTCCTCGCTGCGCCGTGTCAATACGCCCTCGCAGTTATACGACCAAATCCGAAATATAAATTTATAAATTAATTTCTACGGTTGCCAAAGTGGCGGCGAAAAAGTAAGACTGGATTGGCCATAATTACACCACATGGCTCGAGTTGAGGTGAGGGTAGCAAATTTCCTGATCACCCGAGGTGCAGGATACAGAAAGAGACGAAGTGAAAAATAAGATTGTCTCCACCAGAATGAAAGTCGGTGGCAGAACGAAAATTTGTAGGAGCTCGGCCGGCGGAGTCGTCAAGCGCGGGCTACTTGCTCTTGGCTACCACCAGTAACTATTCAGCCAAGAACTCCACGTTAACACCAGTAACTATTCAGCCAAGAACTCCACGTTAACACCAGCAACTATTCAGCCAAGAACTGCACGTTAACACCAGTAACTATTCAGCCAAGAACTCCACGTTAACTCCAGCAACTATTTAGCCAAGAACTGCACGTTAACTCCAGCAACTATTGAGTTTCATAAAGGTATAACGAAAAAGTCATAACTATACAAAAATATATTCCATGTCAAATCAAAACTTCATTTCTCGCCTGCGTGAGTGGAGTGAAGAGCGGTCAATAATGTCAATAATTAAGGAAAAAGAGAAATGCATCTACAGGAAAATGTTTCAGAATTTATGTCCCAAATATAACTTAAATTAAGAGTAAAACTTAGAAGACTGAAAATAAGCCCGGAAAACACGTGCAAAATTACAGCACCAGTTTCAGCACAAGTTCAAAACTGTTGATTCCGGGAAGCCGTTAAGAGAAAACCGAGGCTTTGGACCGCTAGCTGCTGTAGAGTGCGAAGTAGAGTGGCGCTGGGGTGAGGCTACAAGGGAGGGCACAGAGAAGGGGGTAACGGGAAGGTAATGAGCTTTGAAATCATTGGCCCCTAAAGGAACAGAGATCATGGCACAGGACGGAAGACTAACACGAGAGGGAAGGCAACTGTGGACTGGACTGAGCTTTGCGTGAGATGGTAGCGAAGAGAGGATACCAGCACTAGGACGATATAAACGATATTCAAAAAGAGTAAATGTAACGCCAAAAAGCAATAATATAAAACGTAGCAGTACAGGAAGTAGTGTTGAAATACTAGACGAGACTTTGAGGGTTTTGCATTGCCATTTTACACGGATGTATCAGTACGTTAAATTGGGAAGTATACAGCTATAGTGGCATTCGCTGCGATATTGTGGTTGTCATTGAAGGTTTGTAAGAGTTTTGCGTCGACACGTAATTAAATTTCGCTCCGAAATAAGATCATTTCATTAAACTTGTTACCTATTATTTGTACAGCAATGGCTTAACGCTCCCTCTTCACATTAAACGTGATCCAAAGAGACTGAAGGGAGAGGATCATTTATATGTTTTATGAGGAACGCGAAATCTATACACAAGGTGTGTTCCCACACGGGATCCCCTGCGCATAGAAACAGCGAGTTATTCATGAGGAATAAGAAAATCGTACAATTGCTTGCTTTAAAAGTATAAAAATTGAATAAAAAAAACGGCCATGAAAGACGGAAGTCCCGAAAGCGTTTCTATAGCTGAGGTTAACATGCCGTGCCCCATGAGGTCACGAGTCTCCATAGTTTATGATAAGCAAAGCTAACCCTATTGCCCATCTATATGCCCAACTGAGGACAAAAACTAAATTCTTATGTTCACGTGTGGCAAATAAATAACGGGACGGCACATACCCCAGCCGTTAGACTCGGTGACATGGAATGAGGGGGGAATATAGATGACATTGCGGTTTCGGGCGTATGCTCAGCCATATTGTGTCTTTTTATCTTATTTAGTTGTTTGCTACTCTTCACTTGAGTCAGATATTGTTATGTCGCAGTACTAAAATCATAATGAGTTTAAAAGCCAAGGAGCTCCTGAATCTCAAATTCCTCGCAAAGTTTAATAAAAAACTCCAACTATGTGTTCACAATTATTGAAAAAGTGTTCAGCGATAATTGCATGTCTCTCACTTGAGCTTTTGAATCGTACAAAGGATTTTTGGTAGGTCGGGAAGAGGTTTAGGTGATAAACGGTTTGGTTGATTTGTGACATCAAGATTGGATGAAACCATTCAGAAAAGTAGTGAAATCGGCCAAAAAATCCAACGTTTTGAGAAATTGGATGATGGAAAACATGATGAACATCGGCAAAGCGCAACATTACATAAGAATAATTTTGCAAGATGATTCACAAACGACGAAAGTTTGCGCAAAATGACACCAAAAATCCTAAGCCGGGAGCAAAACAGCAGGAAAAGCTTCCGTTCCGGCATCATGGATCGATTCACAGCAATGCTTGAGCTGATGGAAAATGTCATCACCAGTGACGAAACGAGGAGTTTTCAATACTATCCTGAAACAGAGCTGCAACCCACGCACTGGAAGCTACCCACTTCTTCAAGAAGCAGAAAAGTTCTCACGCGCAAGTGGCAATTGTAAACCAATGATCGACTATTTTATATTTAGGCTGTCATCGTGACAAGAATGGGTACCGCAGGACCAAACGGTGAGCCAGAAGTACGGCATGGAGGTCCTGACCAAGCTGAGAGTGTGACACCAGGATGTATGGAATGGCGTATCATTTATGCTGCACCAGGACAAAGCGCCGGCGCACAATGCACTCTCTGCGGAGCAGTTCTTAGTGGAGAAGGGAATTACTGCGCTTAAACAACCACCCTATTCACAGGGCTTGCTCCGTGCAACTGCTACTCGTTCTCAAAAGTGAACCTTGCATTAAAGGGAACACGTACAGTTTTAGTCAGTAGCAAAGATCACGGCAAAACAGTCAACTACTGAGTGGGGTGACACTAGAGCCCTGCAACACTGCTTCAGACCATGGAAAACCGGTAAACAGCGGTGTATTAACAGCAAAAGACATGTGGTGAAGGGGATTAACATCTATTTGTAATGAGTTTCGAAGAAAGCCTTTTTTTTGACCATTCCCGATAAGTAATTGTCATGCCTCGCATTTCTAGGACCACCTTTAGCATGATGGTAAAAGCATTTCCTGTTAGGTATAACATCAACCACAGTATTCGACCACATTCGAGGAGAACGTTTGCCCATAAAATGAGCAAACAATGAACAAAGCCGTGCACAGTAAAGGACATTTTAAAACAGCGAAATTTTCTCTCACAGTTCTCATAAATTGTAACTGGTATCTAATTCGGGAGACTGTGGCGGCTAATCCAAATGGTAGAATATTTGAAGCTTCTTGAGCGATTAATTCACTGCTCGAACGTTGAGGATACGGGCGTCGGCACATTGGAACATACCTCATTAGTCGGAATATAAAATTACAGACGAATATTCTTTAATTGTTACTGAAGTAGCTTCATTTTATATCACTGTATAGAAGATTGCAGACTAATCGCGACTAAACATGAGTAAATCATTGCAATGAGCCTCAGCATCCCTCGGAAGTCCCTGCCTTTCATGCGGTTCCCGTCTCACTCGGACTGTCATTGATGGAGTAAGTTGACCGACATTTCTCCCAGCACAAAATGCGTTTACTGTTGAATGATCCAGGCTTTGTGAGCCTTAGTGAAGTGAAGCAGCTTTTTCGGCTGCTTGAGTGACCTGTAGCTTTCTTGAAGCTACACGTCGCTTTACATCCGTTTGTTTCAGTTCTTCACTGATTTTTGTTACCACCTTCGAATTGTATCGTCCACAAATAAATATATTTCCGAAAGTTTTCGTTCTCCTTTTCACTGCAAAAGAGCCTGCCATCATGAAATGATACATCTGTTACTATGTTAACTGAACGAAACGAGCGAAATAGTGTTCATCTATTTCTTTTATTCAAATAATTATCTTTTTTCTCTCCCGGAAGCCTAACCTTCATTATTTCTCTCACTTTTTTGCTTAATTTTTTTGCTATGTAAAATTAAAATCGGCCTTTTGTAACAAACTGAAATTCGCTCACTAGGACTTGGTTCACGGTCAATAACATAGTTAGCTTTCAGGAACGTTTCGCTTCTTGGGATTGATTGCTGGTTTTATCGGACACAAAAAAATGAAAATTCATATTGGTTCTGCTCACATGTCGGTGAAGCAATCGCACAAAAACGTTCCTTTGTGTATTTTTTCCGGGTGAGACAAACTTGCTTGCTGAGAAACCTAATTTATGATTTAGTAAGCAAAGTGTAAAATTTTCTAATACTTATTCTGAAAAACCGTTGAGCTACGCATATATTTCTTTCGCTTCATTGCTTATAACCTTCTTCCAATGATTCATTCACTTTTCGAAGGTCTTATAATAAAATCATCCCGGAAGGTAAAATCACTCTTTTCAATCGAGAAAACTTCTATGCCGAAGTTTAAATACTAAGTTACTTTAAAAAATTTCTGATTACCTCACGAACGAGGTTGAACTGACAAATCAGGGAATATTGAATTAATTTCCAACCTTGAATTCTCTACTGTAACCTCCCAACTTCCTTGATTTTGAATCCCTTTACTTTTTTGAAGCATAAATTTATATGTAGGTACGGCAAATACTGAAAGAGTAAGAAGTTCCAATACGTTATACAAATAAAAGCACAATTATGTCGAAGAGCAATAAGGTATTTCAATTCGAGCAGCTCTCAGGTCTGCTAACTACAGTTACTTCTGGCCTCAGCCGCCCTAATGCTCCTATCATAAGCACATTACATTCTGATTGCCTCAATTGTCGTATCTATAGAGGGGGGAGCATCGAATGCGCTCATTAGAAATTAAAACGCTATGACTTTGAAAAACCATGCGTCCAACTGCAGCACGAGAAGATGCGAGTCCACATGCTGACAAGGAGCAGGGGGGTGGCGGTCGGTGGACCGAAGCTTGAGTGTTGACGTCAGGTTTATCTCGGTAAGGAGCGAACTAATAAGGGGGCCTCACCCCCCCTGAGGGATTATGCTCCACGAGGACGTTATGAGGAGGCTTGCACCGAGTGAGAAACCCTGCTGAGTGTGGACGTAACGTCAGGGAGTCCCTAGCATCGCGCATGGGGAGGAGGGTTATGCTCCGCCGGGTGATATTTGGGGGACTACAACGAGTGAAGGATTCCACTGAGTGGGGATGTAATTTGGGGAGATCACCCCAAATTCACAATTCGGCACAATAGGGATGTTATTCAAATAACCTCGAGGACGGATCGAAGAAATGGTGTTCTTTAAAAGAGGACGCCACTCAGTGTAAATTTGCTCGCAGGGTAGCAAGTCCAGAGAGTAAATGTATTCTGAGTAAGGCAAAACGAGGGCATTCAAAATATAAGCGAAATTTTATAATTATTTATAAAAAAATTTATACAATGGATCTATTTTTCAACATAACATCCGTCAAGGTAGATTCACTTCTCCGTGCTTTTTGTTTCACCATTTTAGACCATTTTTGAAGAAATCTGCAGGCCCTTTAATGAGCCATGTTTTTGTAGCGTCTTTCGCTTCACCAATGCTGTTGAAGTGAATGCCTTTCAACTGTTCTTCGGATTTTGGGAATAAAAAATGTCAGATGGGGCTAAGTCTCGGCTATAAGGTGGATGTGGCAGTAATTCCCATCGAAATTCTCTCAAAACTTTTTTTGCAACGCGTGAAGAATGAGGTGGGGCGTTGTCGTGGTGGAAGAGGATTCCACGATGGAGCTTTCTTGGATGCTTTTTTGCTAATTCTACTCTCAATTTCCTAAAAAATTCTACATAACCGGCTCCAGTGATAGTTTTTTCGACCTTCTAAATAGTCAACAAGTACGAGCATGTTTAATCTTGACACTCGTATCATGTGAGCATTCTGCGTATTTTTTTAATTTCCATCGTACTTCAAAACCATGAAATCATGCAAATCAATCAATTCATTGTATTCAGGGAACAATTCAGGTCGAGGAATATTTCTAAGTCAAGGAGTTATTCAATCTAGGAAAGTAGGAGCACATCTGAGCTAGGGAATTTTTCTGACCCATGAATTCGTAACAGACTAAAAAAATGATTCAAATCACAAAAAATAACTCGAGTCTGGTAATAATTATCAGGCCGAGTAATCCAGCAAACCTGAGCACAAACCTGAGCACAATTCAGACCGGCAAAATTTTTAAGGCTCATGAGATTTTAGAAACTAAGCAGAATATTTCTGATGAGGACATAGGTATTTATGATTAAGGATGAACATATGATTTCAAGTGAGAGTAACGTGCGAGGGAAGAATGACTCGCAATCGATCGCTCAG
Organism: Orchestia grillus; assembly: GCA_014899125.1. Lineage (NCBI taxonomy): Eukaryota > Metazoa > Arthropoda > Malacostraca > Amphipoda > Talitridae > Orchestia > Orchestia grillus. The sequence goes on from VOMN01008476.1 coordinate 7,419, forward strand.
AAGACCAGGGCAGCTCTGAGAAATTACTATGAGGGAAAAGGACATACTTCTCTGGATGAAAACGAATATTTTCACGAAAAATTTATAAATTGCTTCCAATAAAAAAATTAATTCAGTAACGACAATTCCTGGATGAAGATGAAGAGCGGAATGCGAGGGACGTCTCCAGCAGGTTACGTGTCGTCTCCGTCAGCAAGGGACCGCCAGCGAGCAAAATTTAATCTGACATTTGGGCACACCAGGCTGGTGTGGCATTTGGGCACACCAGGCTGGTGTGGCATTTGGGCATTTGGGCATGTCAGGCTGGAACACGCAGTTAGTTCACAAGAAATGTGAAGTCTCCATTTTAAGTTCGAATAAATCAGAGACAGAAAAGTTATTGAACACGAATGAACTAGCGTATAAAATCACAATGAAATACTGCATCTTAGCTAACAAATTTGAACAACGCATTGAAACTTTCGATGAAGATGCTCGGAGATTTTTGACAATGTTAGTCGCGTCTCTCGTAACAAGAACGGCAAAAGAAACAAGAGATTGTGTCATTTGGTCAACAAATGATGCCATGTGTATTAGGGACAGGCTAACGGGAAGGGTCTGTCTTCAGGATAGATGGGTACAGCTTGAACTGCTATCGATGTGAGCGACCAGAACATTCACCCTTTGTATCAAATTAAAAAAAAAATTCTAATCGAAAAACAATTGTAAAGGTGTGACTTTAAGAAAGTTAAATTCTACCGTGGCTCTGACTGTCGTTCTCTGATTTACGACGGCGCAAATAACTTTTAACAAGCAAACTTTAAGGCCTCAAAGTTTCCTGAAAGAGGCTAAAATTAAAATAAGCAGATATCTTCCAATCTGATTCCAAAGAAGTAACTTTAGAGAATTGAAGAAAAAAGGAAAGTGACACTAGACTGCGCCTAATAATTCCTATGTATATAAATAAATCATACATTCGAAGTGCAAAAACAATTCGCCTCCACCGAGGCATTGTGAAGGCGAGCGTCGCTAAAACGCCCGCGCTGCGAGATACATGGGCTGTATGAATAGGTTTATAAATATCTGTCATTTTACTGAATAAAGAGCCTATTTTGGCAGTTATTTCTTCCTTTGATAGACGAATGCAATTTAGGTGACGGTTTAGGTATCAAAAGCGGGTCATTTGAGACTGGTATTTTTATATCCATTGTTGCATAGATTCTTTTTACTGATTCTTAGTAGATTTAAATCCGTGTACACAAAACCTTTGTAAATTTTGAAAAAATTCTGTGAACTGATAACCCTAACGTTAGTTAAAACTAGAAGACCGAAGTAACAAAGTTTATTTTTACAAATTTCTAATACTAAATACAGAAAAAGGAAGCCGTGATGTCCAAGTGCGGGCGGATCCATCAATGCCTACAAGGTCCATGACAGTGTGTCACGCCGCTGCATTTCAATATGACGCCCGCCTGCCGACTACGGGGGCTCCAGAAGTATCGTTAGCAAGACGTTTGAAAATGGTGATACACCTTGTTATCAATGGAGGGGATAATTATTACAAGTATTAATGCATAGACACCTCTGTGGGTACGCGCTTTAGATCATTTACGCCAATTATTGATGTGTGAAAACGTTTGGCATGCGAAAGAGGATTGGGATGCTAAGTAGGTTTAATCTACCACATTGGCAGAGGTGGGCAGTAGCGCGCTACATGTAGCGGTAGCGGCGCTACAATCTAGTGGGTGTAGCGGTAGCGCCNGGCCGCTACATTTCAAAGTAGCGCTGCCCAGCTCTGCACATTGGGTAAGCAAAACATTTATGTTCTTGAGATTTTCTCAAGTGCAATTAAACATCACGACCTCTTGTTACTCCTGCATCCCAGCCGAGGTGAGATGACAGACATCGAAGCTCTTTCAGAAGATGCTCTATGAACCACAAGGCAAAACACAACCATTAGGAGACAAGAATAACTATTAGCATTGATTTTTCTTCCAGTGTGTCACAATGCAGTACCTCGAGGCTATTACTTGCCTTCGACAAAGCGAGCCGAATGTAGCACCTCGGGTTGCTAGTTGGAGGCACAACGAAATCAAGAAAAGAAACTTGGGATTTCGGAGAAGAAGCGAGATAAATCAACTTACAAGCTGAAAAAGCAATCTCAGCCTCCGATTATAGAAAATAAACTCGCCTACACATCGTGAACTAAACTAACACCGAGCAATTGGACTCGATTGAACATTCGTGCAAATTTCAGCAATTATATTTACTGTAGACGTTGACACGGTAGCCCAGGCAGCTGACCTGACTCGTTGCGATAGGTGTGGTCGAAGGAGGGGCCGGTCCTGTCCTTGTCCGTCTCTCCACGGTGCAGCTTCCAGTCCATGTCGTCGGCGTTGGAGGCAGCGTTCTCCCAGCCGCACCAGTCCTGCTGCTCGAAGCTGCACCGCGAGCCCTCAGGTAAACCTAATGTGTCTGCACGGTAATGTAAAAGAAAGAATTAATTTATCATGAGGACTACCACCTCTTTGGGCGTCTGGCATGTGATTGATGTAGGGTAGAAATAAGGAAAAATCACCAATTAGAATGATTCTAAACTCATGAGCGATTTACTGACGCTTCAAGGTTGTGCTGTCTAATATGATCATTTACACCCGTAAATTTTTACGAATAGTTGAATTGTTCTCGCGGTAATGGTTCTCCTTAATTAACAACGAATGAACAAAATTTAGAACAGTTAAGATCGGTTCACACTCAGAGATCAGTTCCACAGCATTAGATTACTTTCCATCCAATTAAAGGTCGCTATTAACAAGCACGTTCGGTATGTAATTCGAGAGGTGCACTATTTTCAGTGCGTCAAATTGCCCTGAATTCGCGAAGTTGTATCCTCTTTACATAGTCCATTACAGGACGTAGAATGCAAACGTTTAAATGTTTCAATTTTATTTACACCTGCAGAAGTACTCACTAGCGTTGAGCGCTAGACACACACCTCGCAAATGGGTGGGGTACGACAAGAGGCACTCGCGTTGAAACAATTGTAAGGGAAAGCATGAATTTTGAAAGTAATTCTTCGCAGTTTCGAGAATCAGCATCCTTAAAATAACTCTACGTCAATCTTCATCATTTGCATGTATGATAGTGATGAGATGAAGTGAAAGGGTTATCAAAGTGTTAACGGTTGTCTTTCTAATTAAAGTAACAAAAATTTAAAATAGTCGTAGTTGTTGAAAGATCTACTATATTTTCGCATCCAAAAACATCCTACGATCGTTCTTTGTATGTATTTAAACTAGAAAGAATCAGATAAAACTTTATATTACTTGCGTGCCCGCTTTGAAATTAGTTCGATAAAAACTACAGAAAGATTCCGCGAACACGAACATGACGAGCACTTTGCGCGATTAAAAAATAATTGTATTAAGCTCAGTTGAGGTTCCGTCCCCGGAGATAACATCTAAAAGTAAGCGGTCAATGCATGCGCTGCCAATATGAAAGTTAATTTCCTTGTTCCATGCCACTATTTTTTGTATTAATTAAAAGTATTTAAATCATACTCTGTTTTATAATAATGGATCTATAAGGTGGAAAAGCCTTCAGTATATAAATAATTAACGAAGGCGCCTATGTGCGTTAGTCGCAAGGGTAAATAATAGTATTAAAATATAGCTAAACATTACTCGAGCTAAACCTAGAAAAATATCACTTGACATACACGTGCGTAAAGTGGCAGCTAACGTGTTCAGTTTTCCTACTGTAGCGTACATGAAGTCACCGCTGGTCTATGCAGGCAGGCAGAACCTAAGGCAAAGTGCGGCTGCTGGAGCGACGTCGGAGGCAGGTATGGGATTTATTATTCATTCGCATTTCCGTATCAGCATTTACGACTCGTCACAATCGTGCGCGCACGCTCTTTGCTCACATGAGCTTTTATGAGTCGGGTATAAATTGAGAATATGAATGAAATTGGGTACATATACAAATAAATATATAGTCATAATAAATTGGGTGAAAATTAAGAAATAAGAGAGGTTCATCCTTTTTGCTTGAGGCCTGCGACATGCCATGAACTTCAATGCTATGGTGCACATGAATGCAGGTAGACCTCAATATGTGCCGTACTTGTATTACGCACGATTTGATTCGTGTTCAAGATTTTCAATTCCAAGTATTCGGAATACGCGATCTTGACCCTGGAGCAGATATTTTGAACGGAGGGAACCAAATGTTTTAGACAAAAATCAAAACGCCCTCAAAACAAGTACGGCCTAGTCGGACCTACACATATGGACGACTACCTGCACCACGCAGGACAGGGCAGGTCCTAGGAGGACCTTGCTACTCTGCAGTAAGTCGAGGCAGAAAAAGCTGCAAACTGAGCTCCACGAGGAGAGCTCTGTGTTGTCAGCGCCCAGAAAAGAGCACATTTTGAATCTGACGCTCACTTGACTGAAATAACTGCCTTTTGAAAACTCGTCTTGCCATCAAATGAAATGCCTATTGACCGGCCGCCGCTTGTTAAAATTCCCTTTGAAGCCCATCAAAACCATTGCCAACTGTCAACTTTATTCAAGCGAGCTTGCTTCAAATTTCAAACCTTCAATTCCCTATAGCGATGAATGACAAGGGATTCATGATACGCGTATGGAGTCTATTTTTGATAAAAAAATCTATACACGGAACATTAGTTTAACGAAATCGAATTTGTAATATTAGTTAAGACTGTCCGTTCTCTTGGAAGTTGCAACTGAAATTTTTTAGTGACGCTGACGTTAGTATGCTAATACATAGTAGGTATAGAAGTATACAAATATTGTACTATGTGAAATGCGGCCTGGTTCCAAAACAAAGGCAAAGCTGCCATACTGAACAGAGAGCTAAAGAGTGAATAAGCAATGACAAATACTGGCACAGCTCGTCACACTTGAAGGTATCACAAGCCGGCAGCTCCATCGTAGCGAGTCCAGGGCTGCGGAGTAAGAACGTATGAGGGCCGACTCCGACTCGATACGTATGAGGGCCGACTCCGACTCGATACGAATGAGGGCTGACTCCGACTCGATACGTACGAGGGACGACTCCTGTATAGTATTAATAGAACTCCAATTCCTACCCCGAAGCCGAGTATTACTAGAATTCTAACTCCGATTCATATTCCAACTCTGACTCCGACTCCGAGTGTTATTAGAATTCCAACCCGATTCCAACTACTACTTCGCCTCCAAATATTCCTCGGATTCCAAATCAGATTTCTACTTCGATCCCGACTCCGAGTATTCAGATTTCTACTCCTATTCCAACTCCGAGTATTACAAGATTTCCAACTTCAAGTCTAACTCCAACTCCGACTACGACTCCTAATATTACTAGAATTCCAACTCCTATTCCAACTCTACTCCTACTTCGACTCTTAAAGTTATCTTGAATCCTGACTCCAACTCCTTCTGATTTCTTACCATTATTTAAATCACACCACATTATCAACTATATCTACCAACAGTTATTTCAATAAAGCATTATTTATCCTAATTCATAAAATAGTATGAAGTATGAATATATTAGTTAGGAATAATTAGTATATTAGTATTCCTTATTACTCGCGCACCAAATCCCACCATTGCATTCTCTTTGCAAGCACTAA
>VOMN01008481.1:254-29010 GCA_014899125.1 Orchestia grillus
AATTTATAAACGCCCATAGAAATATTATGCCGGATAGAATTCCTTACGAAGGCAAACACCGGTGATCCTTTCAATTACGACGCTGTGTTGGACCTTGTGACCCCTGACTGTCGTCTGAAGTATTCAGGGCCACCACCACCTGCTGTGCGGGTCGGTCTGGTCGCGGCTGCGCGCCATTTCAGTGTTGACTGACCCTGAGGCGTCTTGCAGCGTTTTTTTGTTTCATCTCGGATAACATTTTCCCTGTTTGATATCGTAGTTTTCTGGTCTTTGAATCTTCAATCTTTCGTCCAAAGGGGCTTGCGTTAACGGTCGTAGCTAATTTGGTTCTGGTACTTGATGTTTTTGTTATACATGGTTTGCAGTCTTTGTAGTTGGCGGTAGCTTCTCATAGCTCTGACATTCATGAGTTACGGCAGTTTCACAAAAGTTTTATGATTAATTTTCGCTCTCTTGCGTTACGTGCGACGTTCTCTTGGGGGCAACACGTCTCAAGTCCTGACTTAGGCTGCTTGTGCGCCGCGGGAATTCCCGCTGAAAGAAATTTCCAAGCACACCGAGCCGTGTCAGCTCATGCTTTGAATGGCAAGGAAGGAGGTACTTATTTCCAACGAAATATTGTACCATTCTTTCTACGGACAAATTTTCTTACGACAGAATTTGTACAAGTAGCACGTTCACGGTGTACGAGCTGCTGCTACGGGCGCATCATACACTGTACACGTTTGTCTCATAACAAATTCGTTTTTCTTCTGTCGTGAATACCTTTTTCGTATCAAAGAAGTTTGTACATTAAACATAAGATCCTGAAATATGACAAGTGCACTCTCTCACCAGCTGCACATGAAGGCGGTGGAGGTGCGGCTGCTGGGTAAAAGCGTCCTGATAGGCCAGCGCGAGTGCGAGACGAGGGAGCTTTTCTCCCCCCACCCCCAGCTCATGACAGTCAATCTCAACCACGCGGGCTCCCTCAAGCTCAGCGTCGTTGTCACCTGGAAGTAAGATGGCTGCGTTAAATTTTTGTGAAGATATTTTCCGTGGTGTTTGCTTCTGCTCGAGTGCCTGTGAATGGCTGGTGTCACCACGATATGGAACTTGGGCATTGACAGGTGAAAAGAAGAGTTTTGATGTTAAAGTGGTGTTTTAATTGTATTTCGCGTTACCGTTACCGTACCCGAACTGACTATTTTTTAACACGAATAGATTTTTTCTCCACTCATTGCCGGGGCGATAATTAGACAAAGTAACTGGGGGAGTATATAGGGTCAGGCAATATGATCTGACACATTTGTAGGTTTAATTAAATGCAAATGAAGTAAGGAAACAAAGAAAGTGTTTTTATTTTTGAAAAGTACATTGAATGCTATTTTGTTTCATTATGTTTTAAAAATTAAATCAGTCAAATGGGATCCATTATTGTCCACACACTGTCGAAGGGGTTCACGAAAGTTGTCTATAACTCCTTGGGTCATTTCACGTGGAATGGCAGCAATTTCTTTACGAATTTCATCTTTAAGTTGTTCAATAGATCGAGCTCGATTAATGTATACCTTTGACAAAATGACGTATGTACTTTTCAAAAATAGGCACTTTTTTGTTTCTTTACTTTATTTGCCTTTTATTAAAGCTACAAATGTGTCGGATCATTTTGCCTGACCCTGTATGAGGGCAGCATTAGAGTTGGGTCGCATTGCGACCTTTATGTTGAAGAGCAGTTGAAAGAAAACGAAATGCTACGAGCACAGAAAACGGAATGCTGGGTGAACGTAATTCCTCAATACTCGCATACCGAAAAATCATCATGAGGAGCTGAGTCAGTCTCACACGTTCGCTGCACAAGTAAACTGCTGGTGCCTGTCTACTCATTGTATTAATTGTACATTCAAACACTGGTGTAGTCAATTTGGGGCAAGCATGGTTGCTAGAACGCGGTGGAAATTTTACTCCATGTGCATGTTGACTTGCAAGTGCTGTGGTTGGATCACTTTCTTGTTGAGAAAATTTCATTTCCTCTAACGCTGTGTTGGGTTTGTATCGATGATACCCCTCACTCTTGCAGCATTTAAATTGATATCTGGCCAGAAGCAGTGAATGAATCCAAGAAAACGAAGTATGAGAAACTGAAATGTGTTGCATCACACTGAGCAGTAAAGTTCTCTCAGTTGACAGAGGTCAACTGTCAAATTCGGATCGGGTCTTGCACACCAGTGTGCCGAACCTTGAAGCTTTTTGTCCTTAGCAGCCCTCAGGGGTCATAGGATAGACAATAGGGTTAGGTTACTCAGGTTTGTCTACCCTGTGCCATAGGGGCTAGCGGCCCAAGGAGAACACTGTTCTGCTCGAGCTATACCTTTTGGACTTCTATCTTTCTTGCCCACTTTGCTTCTATCCATTTTCAGCCATCTTTCCTGATTGTTCTTTATCTTTTCTTCCTCTTCTTTCTTAACTTGCTGTCTCTATGCGTTGGGAATCCTGTGTGGGAGCACACCTTTGCATTAATTCCACGTTTTCTCGAGTCCGTACTAAATGGTCCTTTCTCTTTGATCTATCTGAATCACATTTCCTGTGAGTATAGAGCTCTAAACGAACTAACCATTAATCAAATCTCCATCGTGTCCAGCCCCCTGGACAGCAGCGCAAGTGGCGGCCCGATGTCTGCCGAGGACTCGCCCCACTCCATCCTACGCACTGCGTCGCTCTCTTCGTCCCCCTCCACTCTGGGCGGGGGGCGCCTCCTACACACCCCTACTGGGGGGCCGCCGACCTCCTCTACACCTCTAACTTTCACCCGGGTGCGTATTTTTTGTATTCTCAGTGGAGTGAAGAACGTTTCATCTTAAGTTTAATGTGGGCTTTGAATTCTTTGGACTTGGAGAATTTATAGGCAAATTTAATGCTCGGAAACTGTCATGTCCACAGGGACCACTGGTCACTTTGTGTACTCTGCTTTGGTTACTGTATACTTTCCAAGACTAATAGCGTGTGTACTTAATATGCGCTCGAGTTGTTCTAGTATCAGAAGTTCTTATTTTATTATTGTAGATATAATAGCTCTTTAGTGGCATGCCGCCTTCGCAGTGCGACCGAGAGAGATGCATGAGTTATTCCTAATGGAACGAAACATAAGTGTAACCATCTCTTCAACAACTATGACAAGAATCTAGGCATTATCTAAACCTGCAACGTATTAGTCAATCTTAATTATTTTACGAGAGCAGTTTATCGATTTAAAATTATAATTTTTATAAGTATTTTGATAAAAGTACTTTCATGGGTAGTTTCAATGACAGCTGGCTTGTTAGTCCAAACTTAGTTTAGGTTTCGTGGCCATTGAGTGTACAGTAATTCATCAGTTAAATCTCGTATTTCGGTTACGTCTCCAAGCGCAGTAGGCGCTTTAATTATTGACGGACCTCTTTGTGAAGCTGCGTCACGTGCCTGACAAACTCTGAAACGTTGTCCAGTCTGGGGCTGCGATTATTTAGCGTTGCGTCAGTACTTAATGCTCCTCTGCTTGAGTCTAAAGCACAGTCCTTGCTTTGTGAAGCTGTTTCTTGTTTGATGTGTAACATGGTGCTGCATAACATAACGTAGAAAATGTGTTACGTGATCTACAACTCGATGCCTAACACGACGTATAACTCGATGTTACACAGCTGCTGTCGAGACCTGACGTCAGCTCCAGCATCCCGGAATGCACAGACACTGACAGCAGCTTCGGCAGCATGTCAGCTCGCTCTTCTTCTCCTGACAGCTCTGCCAGCCCACTCCCTGCCACCGACTCGGCTGGCGCGGGAGCTGACAATAACGCTGACAGCCAGGTCGGTCACTCCTGCTCCAGGCGCATGCACTGTTCGTTCTCGTTCTATTGATATGTTAGCTGGAAAATGGTGTAACACTTGGACACAGGCATATCTCGTTGCTGCTGAACAGGCGTTCTTAAACGTGGTGGAGGTTCTAAGTTGAAAGTTGCTGAAATTATTGTATTTTGTACTAAGCATTTAATTAATCATCGTCATCTCTACATCACTGTCCATACCCATTACTTTAGTAGTATAACTTTTTCAGTTTAATAAACTAGAAGAGAACAATAAACCGTTCGATTCTGAATTACCAACCACAGCTTGTCTTACAAGTCCATGTATTTTTAGCAACGCTACGTATAGATGATTTTATACACGCGTGGTCCTAAATCTATTACGTTAGCATAAGGCTGATGCTTGCACCCCAGGAGTGCCTATCGTGCTGCAGCAGCGTGAGCCCCTCATGCGACACCACCGGCAATTTCACCCTAGTCCGCAAGGCGGAGACCCGCACGGAGCAGTGGGCCAAGTACTCCCAGGTGAGTGTGGCCTAGCCCTGGTGCCGCGACGCAGCTACGCCGTCGATCCCACTGTTAAAATCCTAGTGAACCAACCAGTCATGTGCCAGTTTAAGGCATGCGCGTCATTGCCAGAAGTATTGACTGGTCATATGCAAGTAATAGCCGGTATAGTGCCTTGCAGAAGTTCGTTGTTGTTGCTGTTTTTTCCCCCTGAAGCTTTGAGGTACTTCGGGTTGAAGCATTCTGTGGTAATCTAATGGCGCTTATTAGTAGGTTTAGTACTTTTTGTGTAGTGTAATTGTGCAACGTGCATATGTGTGTTTTTTACTTGCAGTTTAGCGTGTCGACGAGCAGCAACTTGGACTTGATATCTCGGTCACACCCTCACCTCCCGTCTCTAACTCGCTCATCGTCCTACCTCCACCAAGACGGCGCTTCAGTACCCGAGGCTGACGAAGGCCCCCCTAAGGTCGGGCTCTCGGCTTCCCTCGCCCAGCTTCACAAGGGCAAGAGTGGCAGTCTTTTATCTCTCCTGAACGTGATGCGGTCGACGCCTTCACAGTCGCCGTTCAGTGAGCCCGTACGACACTCAGCACCCGACGGCTACTCCCTCAGCTCGTCGGACACACCCAGTGAGGCGCGCAGAGCCATTTCCGACTCGTCCCAGCCGTTGTCCCGATTGTCGTCTCATTCCGCACTCTCAACTAAATCAGCTTCTGAGAATCCATCCAAATTCGCCTGTCCTGTCACGACAGCTCAATCATCAAGTAACGTGAGCAATGCTGCCTTCATGTCCAGGTCGTACACAGAAGTAGCTACTCCGCGGTCCAGACTTTGGTCTTCTCAAACAGATGATAATCCCACTACAAGCTCTGCCAGTCCCGACGTCAAATCAGATGACCAGAGTAATGTCGATGGTTTAGGTCTGACCGATGTGGACGGTCCAGCAGCGGTGGAGACAACAATGGAAGCCGTTTCAAGTGGCGGTATTCCTGAATCCCAAGGGCCTGGCCTGGAGCGCAAGTGGGCGGCCACCGCCCCTGACGCTTGGGATGCCACTGCTGTACCTCGCACCCTGCCCGAAGTGAGCTAGTCTAGGCTTTGTGTTGGCATTGTCGACTGAATGTTGTAGCAGTGTTACAATGAGTTCGTTAATCAATGGCATACATTTAAATGTTTTATTGGCCATCGTGTCTTTACATTTTCCATTGGAAAAATGGGTGACGAAATATTAAAATAAAATAGAACTAATTAATTTTTTATTTAGGTGCTTAGTACTCTATGACTGCTTCTCGTCACGTTTACGGAATAGCACCTATTTCAAAAACTGTACTGTAATTTGACTTGAAATTTAATTTCTGATACCAACAAATGGCCGCCAAACTATGGTATCATGACATTTTGCAATGTTTATTGAGAATTAAACTTCGTGCGTTAATAGGGTAGTTGAAATATTTTCACTGTCTCAACAGTGCTTGTGCATTGTTTCAATACAAAAAGAGAGGAATAATTTCCACTCAGTGTCTATTTATTCTACCTCCAAATTACAGCCGTCTGTAATTATATTTCAACCGTAGAGAACTTTTCTGCACAATTTGAGTGTGACTAGGTGGAGAAAATAAATCTGTAGAAAATGTTGTTTTCCTCTGAAATGTTTTCCCTATATACAAAGAAATGAGAAATATCACTCGAACCTTGCGAACCGTGGTTTTTGTTTTTGTACTGAAAGCTGAAGCCATCCAATCTTTGCAGCTGGTGGCCCGTGTGCACACGTGTCTTGAAGACATACAGGGCCAGTTTGCTGTGCTGCACGAGCTGGAAGAAGCTGTGCGCCAACTCGATGAGCTGTGCGCCGTGAGTCCTCCCATAGTGTTCCCCTCAGGGGGCGTAGGATAAGTAATGTCAACTTAGTTAGGTTTCTATCCCATGCTATGAGGACTGGCGACACCAGGAAGGCACTGCTAGATTTTTTTTTTAGCTATAGCTATAGGCCTTTACGACCTTTATTTCACGCGCCCACTTTGCTTCCTTCACTTTTCACACAAACCTCGCTATCTCTTCTTCGTCTTGCTAAATGGTTCCTTCTCTGGGACATAGTCGTCAGTCACTGAAGTGCTGCAATCTACACCACTGCTGCTGTTACTGCTACTACTTCAATAGCGTGTCTTCTTCCAGGCACAGGGTATCGATAAGATATGTTGTAGTACTATAGTTGATCATGAAGTATTACTTAAATATCGCGCAATTTAATATCGGGAAACCGAGCAACGAGTAAATACGTTTAATGGTGGTTACGGACACTGAAAACAAATTATCCGATACTTGATAAGTACTTGGGGAATGATTAATTAAAGCGTGCTAATTTCTTAATTAGATTATGAAAGTTGTCAAACATTTTTCAGAACCTCTATGCCAGAGAGAAGTCCCTCGTCTTTTTATATTTTATTAACTTCTTTGAGTTTGCGTCTGGCTAACGGAGTGATGTTGTGCTCGAATTGAAAGTTATCTAATTTTTCCGAGTGGGGAGGGAGGGAGATTTCAGCGTTACTAGTGAGATCAAAGTCTTCGCTTTGGTAGGATCAGCGTAGCCGGGGAGTCTTGTTGCGTCTCGGCAGTGTGGTTGATAATGTTCAACCTTTCAAGGATATGGAAGTCTTGGTGCGATATACATGGGCAGTGAGGGTTGAAAATACTTCAATTTGTATATTACAACGGGGATATTTTCTTAGTCAGTCTCTAATGATGTCAAAGTAGAAAAGAAACAATGAAGTCGTGTTTTTCATGAGGCATCATGGGTATTTTAGAGCAATTTTTAGCAAAATGGCTAAATTTCAAGAGAAATGTTGTTCTGTTCTATTATGCGATTTTAAAAAACAATGCTTTTCGTGGAGGTTGTAGAAAATTGTTTTCATTCAGAGCTGGGTTTATCAACTAGAGGCGCTTTCACCTCCATGGGGGGAGGGGGAGAGGTCTGAGGAAGGTTCAGATAATGAAAATGTCTTTTTGATAAAATTTATTGTGAATTGACCTACATCGTTCAGTAATTTCAAATTTGTATGGGGTGTGAGGATATAGGGATATTTTCTTTGACCTGCAGGCCTAAAAAATGCTGGGAACCATTGGCTTAGACTAGTGTAGCTGCGCCTTACAAAGTGTGTACCTCTCATTGTGGTGATAGGTAGCTTATTTTTACGTGAGTGACAACCCCACTCGACCTCACCCTGACCAGGTACCCAGCAGACGGGGCAGTGTGGACTCGACTTCGAGCTTCAACATTGAGGCTGCACTTGAATGCTTCGACTTCCTGGATGACGAGACGGACAGTCCCTTGACGGCGAGACGAGTGATCGCTGACACTGATGGCAGCGAAGCTTCTATCAAAAGTCCGGAATCATTAGACCCCAAGACTCTTGTCAAGTCTAATTTAAACTCTTTGGAGTCTAAATGTTCGGCCAAGAGTTCTCTGAGTAATACGTTAGAAGATAAATCCACGTCTGAAGGAAGCAAGTCTTCGGATTCCTCGACTTTGGAAGACAAGTCTAAATCCTCGGGAACGAGCTCTCTTTCCAACACGTTAGAGGACAAGTCGAACAAATCTGCTGAATTATCTTCGGGTGAGTCGTCGTTTTCCTATATTCTTAATCTAATATTAGAATTGCTGATCATGCTTTTGAGCGATAAGACTGATATGAGTTTGTCCTTTAGAATGATTTACACCTTTAACTCGTATCCCTGAAAGGTTGGTGTTCATCGCGGTACTTAAACATGGACACTAAAATGCGTAGACTTTAATTTGTTTAGTCATGGAAATATTGTCCTAAAATACTAGCATTTTATTCATAAGTCCCAGGATACTCTCTAGATTATCATTGCGTTTCGGTAATAAAAAGGTTGATGAGCCAAAATATCTAGATAGACAAGAAAAAGCATGAGAAATTATTAGAATTCACTCGTGCGGGACGAGAAGCTCATTATTCAGTTGACTTACAGGAACTTCAACACTTGAGCTGGACCCTCCCAGACCGCCATGTGCTGGCTCTCAGTTTGTGTTCGTGAGCGGCTGCCTGCACGGCTGTGAGGAGCTGCAGAAGTTCCTCTATGTGCACCTCCGCCGAGTGCTGAAGCTGCTTCTGGTACGTGGCCTGGTACGGGCGGACAAGCGTCCAAATGTAACTGTTAGTTAAATTGTCCGGAAAGTTCTGGGTGTTCTCATTTGCAAAAAAGGAATATGCTGTAATTTTGGAGACGTCTAACCATTTCCATTTTTTTTATTTGGATAATCAGTCTTGTTTCTATTTTGTCTTCAGAGCATCCATTCTAGTTTGAAGACTAAAAACATACTGCGATTGTCGTTTTCAAATCTTAAGTTTCCAGTTTAAATTTTGCAAATCGTCTTCGATTGGTTGTCCAGTTGCAGCATCATGACTGGACACAAAAACTGTTTTGCTACCCTTGGTTGAATTGTCACCTTCTCTGCAGAAAAAATTGTTTCCATTAACACTCGAATGTGAAGTTCTATGCTGCACATTTTGTCGGTCTATAACGGGTTTTCGAAGTTGAAGATAAATGAAATTAAGGTCTTGAACAAATCATACTCGTATTCGAAATGTTAAATTTTTATTTGAAATTTAATGAGACGCAATGCAGGTTTGTTATATGGCATATCTACCTGATAAATGTTTTCTTTAAAATTGTAAAAACTTTCCGGACAACTTAATACTTTGTTGTGGATTTGTTCAACTTGTCAACGGTGACTGTCGACGTATGTGGACGGCCTGGTTATGTTCACACAGTCACTTTCGATTACGCAAACTGTGTAAATGCACCATCGATCACCAGGTCAGTGACCCATAACAGGCTAAGACGCTGGTGTATCTTTGGGGAAACCTATTCTTAGGTTACGTTATCGAAAATGGCGCATACAAAATTAGTAATACAAGCTTTGGTGGCGGTGACTTCAAATGCGCCGAAGATTGTATTGTTGCTATATTTGTAAGTTTTCCTCTCATTTCTACACTGATGACATTTTTTATTCCTTTAACGTTTGCTAATAACGCTGTTCCTTATTACACTGCCTTTTTTTATGTTGCTCATCATATTCTAGGGTACAAATACATCCATTATACTTTGTACAGTCATAAGTTGCGTGTACAAGTACCTTGACACTGCAAAAAGTCATGAGGCGCAAATACAAAATAAAAACGTTGTTGTATTTTATATATTTAGTGTTTTATATACAAAATAAATACTTTTTTATATCAAATCTACATAAAATCTATTTGACACGTGAATAAAGCAAGTATTTTAAGGTTTCTGCAGATGTGACAATGAGGGAAAATATATGATTACTCTAGCCTGTTTTTGAAAAATTTGTATCAAGATAATTAGTGACATGCTGCGTTTGTTGAAGATTATTTCAGGGAAATATTTTCGTAGTTTTGTCGTTAAATAGCTTGGTTAAATCAGTCTGGAGCATTTCATGGCAGGTTTTGTTAATTTTTTATTACGTTTTATTTATCCGAACGCTTAAATCTCTGCAAGACCAATTATGATTGCTGTTCGTTTTTCGCTTTCTCGTCGTGTCTGTCCAGTTGTAAAATCTTGATTGATCATCTGCACAGAACCTTGGCTTATTCGGTCCGTTGCGTCAGTTGGAACAACTGAGTGTGCGGCAGTTGGAGAGCGAAGGACAGCTCTTGCAAGCCGTACTTGGCCACAGCGACCAGCTGGAAACCCTGAGACCGCACCACCTGCTTACGATCCCTCACGTTCAGGTGGGTGAAGACGAACTCAATATCTCTCCAGGTGCACCATGCTTGGCTCCTGTTACGTGTGTAGAGCTATCAAAAACTTTTTTATGTATTTATCGATGATCAATTTTTATGTCTGATAGAAAGTGTGGATGAGTTTTTAAGTTTCAGGTGAAAGAAAATTTAAGGTTGAAATTTTGACTTGAGAGTAATAGACTTCCAGTTCGCACAGCGCATGTTGAGTCCTTGCTTTGAAGTGGCTACGATAGGCTAAGAACCCTTGCCTTTTGGACGTTAAAACGTTTGCTTAACGAGGAAGGGTGACCAAGAGGTCGACTGAATTTACTGTAATATTGATGCTGATTTTGTTCTTTTTTAATAGCTTTGTATAAGAGAATTCATTTGTAACAAGATCCTCTAAATCGTTTCCGTACAACATAGGCTGTGTTATTTCATTACATGTATTCGTTCATTTTCGAAGTTAGTGAAGGAAAGGTATTTGTTGAAAGCTGTCAAAGAAGGCAACTTCATTAAAAAAGTGTGCGAAAAATTTGGAACAATTATTATTAGAATTTGCGAAATATGTGCATAACTGTCTAAATTATGATGCGAGAAACCTTTTTTGTATTCAATAAACAAGTGAAATTGGCAGCGAAATTTTAAACTATGATGGGGTTTTGATTGCAAAAATTGAATTATGTCAGTTTTGTGAATTTTTGTAATACGTACCCCTTAATCAACACACTTTTACTCTTAGACGTAAGAAAATGTATAAAAGTTTTTGATGTTTTGGCTCGAAAAACTTCTTGATACGCTGGTGAACTTTATGCTCAGGAAAGTTTGCTTTTTGAGCGTTTTCAAATTATTTGTGTCGATTCTCTTCACAATTACTGCCTGTGATTGCAGTTACGAAGCATTTGTGTGAAATATCAATTAAGAATCTGCTCTAATAGCCCTTAGTCGTAAATGCTGTACTTTTAAGGTGTACTTCAGCACTAAGGTGTATATTGACCCATTACTCTGTTCTTTTTCTTTATTTGGATAATTTTTCTTGTGGACTTAACTTATGCCTCGGGTTTGAAATTTTCATTTTATTGGTTTTGAAAGCTTAATTTCTAATGGACGTTTAACTTGCTCAATTCAAATGAGCTTTTGATGCCGTTATTCTTGGTTGCGCAAGATGCCAAAGTATTGCGAACAGAGCGCTTTACGTGGTTCTCGTGTAATTTTTTAAATCTCATTGCATTATACTGAGCAGCGCCCGCCAAAAGTATTCCCAATGACGAAGACCCGTCGTAAATTTCGTTGAGATGTACGATGCAACGTTCAGAAACAAACTGGCGTCAGGAGCTTGGTGCCTGTTGCAGGTGTTGTGGGACTCGGTGTCTCCCTCCAGCGCTCAGTGGTGCGTGAGCGGTCGCGCCGTGGTTGACGGCTTGTTGCCTGTGGTGTCTAGCCTGGTGCCTGCCGAGCTGTCCGGCACCCTCTCAGTCGCTGGTCTGTACCATCCCAAGTGTACCGTGGTTGTTCTTTAGGGCGTGTGTACTTATGGTGCACTTAGTAATTTCTGCCTTATGTTTTTTTCAGAATATTTTAGGCAGTTTTGTGAAGGGCTATGTGTTCAGACATCATATATCGCTAGGAGTTATGCCAGGTTACCACGCTCTACTGTTTTTGTTGAATTTTTATCGTAGTAAATTTTGTGGAATCGTGTCTGAATCATCTCATATCACGAAAGGTTAACGTTATTGGGTTGATTAGTTGCTGGTTATTGACAATATTTTCATGCATTATCAATACCTATTTTGTATTTCATACAGGCGGGATATATTCGGTTGCGTTTGCCTTTTTTGGTAATGACTATGTAAGTATTTGCGTTCTAGAGTCATCACAATATCAGCCAGAAGCTATTGTAGCACGTTCCCAGCGCTCATTCAGCAAATCTCTATTTAGTCATGGCTAGCTTACGGCTGTTTCTTTTACTATATTATCGTGAGTTGGAATTTGTGCGCATCCCGAGCTTTTAAATCCAGCCCGGTCTGTAATATATCATAGTTCCGAAATTCACTTAACCGACTCAAAACCACAGGTTATACAATACTTTAATACTTTGAGCTCTACTGCGTTGAATTGACGTGCCCAGTTGCTGAACGGAGTATTGCACATGTCAGTGCTGGAGGCACTGGTAAATGCTCAGTTACTGACAGAGTATTGCACATGTCAGTGCTGGAGGCGCTGGTGGAGCGCATGTCTGGGAGTGGACGGGGTCAGTACAGCGGCTCTGAGGTCGTCACGGCGGGCCACTTTCTGCAGCACCTGCGGCCGCCCCTGCAGAGCACCGTGCCCTCCGTGGCTGAGGGACTCCTCGTGGCCAGCAAGCTCTCCGTCCTCTCCGCCACCAGGTGCTGTCGTGTTATGAACGAAATATTGCTGATATCGACCGTGTATTCATTCATGACTGTTCATATCGAGGTTGTGTTCAGTGAGGGATTCACCCATGGTTCATGAAACAGTGGTGTTCTCGAATCAGGATGGTGAGATAGCATTTCAGGGATTATGAGGAATATACAAAATTATCATACAATGCAATAAAACATTTTCTTTTACTGATCCAATTTATTATGAATTTACCTCTTTTTTATGAAGTTTCAATGAATCTACATGGGTTTGTTACGATACCATTAAATTTGCTAGGGGCGCAGGCGGTAAAAACATTGAGAAGTACTGCTTTATGATAGAGGTATAGTGGAAGTCGATGGCGTTCGTTCCTTCTTGTAAGTTTTGGTTATTGGTAATAGAAAAAAGGAGTTTCAAAGTACTTAATCGATTTCGGATTGGCAATAAATTTTTGTTACTGCTTGCTCATTCTGAACTCGTCTTTTCCTGCACCTACTCATGAGTAAGTATTGGAACGAATGTGTAGTAAATGAATCGCCGTTTAGGGAAAGACAAACTAGTTTTGGTCTACCATAGATGCGCTTAACGTACTCATTAATGTTTATTTTTTTTAGTGTACTGTACTTTTCACCAAAAATTTATGGTACTCGCTTAAGAAAATCGCTTTCCCTCTGAGAGAATAAGAAAAGAACTTTTATTAATTCTAACACATTTTACCGTTGGGTTTTAAATGCCTTACAACTACTGGGGCGTGCTGAGGAATGTGAGGTTTAAGCTTTCTTTTCCAAGGGAAGTACTCCCTGGTTACGTGAAATGCCTGAGCCGGGATTCGAACCCTAGTCCTCCCGACTGCGAGGCCATCACGCTAACCAGTACGCCATGAAGCGAGCACACGATGTTATGCTGATTGTCCTTCAGCGCATTTTAGGGGCTTTACGATCCTTGGGGGATAGGTAGGATTCCAAGTGATACACAACTTCAACTGCATGAAAAAATTACCTTTTGAATTAAAAATATGCTTTGCACTGCAGCTCACCTCACTGTTGAAACCATACAGTGTGACTGCGGTGGTTGAGCCCTGATAAAATGATAATAAATAATAATTTTCATAGCACTACTCGCCACATCATTTATGTTGTTCAATACTGAGAACCAATTGTGCGAGCTCAGCTGGTAAGGATCCACAAACCTACCTGATGTTAGTTTTTTCCGAACCTTTAGACTTTATAAAGCTTTCACAGTATGCTGTATTAACCCTTACTTTGAATTGCTATGTGTGAAGGTCAAAAACCTGAATTGGTTTACAATGAGTAAAAAAATAGAAAATGAATAATTGTATGAAAATATTCATTTAATTCGATTATTTATTCTTGATTAATACTACGCTAAAAGTTATACGTTATCATACCTGGGAATATCTTTCTGTAATTTTTCGCTAGTGTGTTGGTTCTTGTTTCAATATTTATCCCATTCAGCTGTTTGAATCACGTTTTATTCATTAATATGAATAAATTCATTCAAATAAATGACCTTTATCATTGTTCATGCAAGTTTTATGTGCGATTAAAATCTGGCGCTTGACTAGACTAGCCTAAAACGTTCAACTTATTTTCATAATTTTTCTGGAGTAGCTTTTGTTCCCTGCTTAGCATTATTATGTTATTGAAAGATCTATCTTCCTCAAAGTTGAAGCTTCATTTCAGATATGAATGAATTTTCACCTAATATACTCCTTTATTGAGTCACATCGAGGTTTTTGGATCTTTTTCTTTACATGCAAATTTCCGGTACCCTTAGAGGAGAAACCTCTCGCTACTTTGCTATCTCCGCGAAACTTAATTAAAGAGATAGTGTTTTCAACTTAATGGGCACTGTCATTTTTATCTTCAGTTATCCATGCCAAGCGATTCCATCGATTTCGTTTGTTCGAAAGACCTTGTCTCACAACAAGAACTCTACAGATTTCCTTATTGTTCATGTTCTATTTGGAATCCTTCTCTAAGTTCGCCGTGTTTTTTCACGTCTGTTTTCTACAGACCATACGAAATTTGAAAACGGGAAATTTATTTAAATCATCATTCTGTATTGTAGGCAAGAAATTATTTACCTTTTTTAACTTTTCTTTTACGTTCGAGATCGTGTCTGTAAATTCTTAATAGTTAACATCTTTTATCCAAACTACATAACTTCACGATAGACTAACGCTGGTAAACACGATGAGCTTGCATCAAACTAAAGCCCTACATTGCCTGTGTCAGCATCAAGACAGCATTGTCAGAGCTGCACTCGCCTGAAGGTGCCCACGCGGTGCGGCTGGGAGGCCTGTTGCACAGCGCTCCCCCTCACATCGTGCACCTGGTCACGGAGTACGTGGCGTCTCTCCATGGCAACCCTCCTGCTCTTGCCAAGGTCAGCCCCTCTCTCACACGTGTGCCCATCATCTCATGCTCGTCCGATGTTGTACAATGCACAAATACGTGTCGTCGTAGTTTGGGTTTTGTATGAAATCTTTGGGATGAACTGTTTGTGGCATTGATGGAACGCCGATTTAATAGTAGTAATTTTAAACCGCATCTGTATTTTATTGTTGGATCAATATATTTTGAAAGACTAAAGACTTCAAAGTTATGATTTGATCAAATAGAAAGATTATTGAGAGGAAAAATACTAAATGCGTTAGTTTTGAATGTTTCGAGCCAGGGCTCATCCATCCTTTAAGAGTCGGGAGGCATGTAAGAATATATTTCTTCTCATGTCTGCATTGCAATTATTTTAGAAGTGATTTTAGCAATCTTGATTGGATAATAGTTAAATTGAATTACGCATCTCTTGTTTGGAGCGAGATCTTACACTTGCCATTTAATTTAGTTTCAGGAAAGAAAGAAAAATCGTTCATTCCGAAATCAGTCACATAGAAAGGATGTTCCATCGGTTTTTCAATTAGTAAGATTACATCCGTTCAATTAAGATGTGGAAATCGCGAATAAACTTCTAATTGTGATCGGTAAATCTACAAACTTAAAATTTCGGGTGGTAGTCGCGTTGAAACTCCGAATTCTGTTTCGTAATTCTACGCTATGCACAAAAAGTGAAATATTAACCTAAAAAAACTGTGGTCTTCGTGCATAGATTTTAAAATCAAAATTACAGTGCAAAGATGACCTACTGCAACATATTACTTTTATACATAAAATTGACCGCAGAAGGATGACAAAAAACTCATGATTCATGCGCAATATGGGCATTTACACAGCCTAATACCGATAAAAATTGAAACAGGCTGGAAAAGAGTTGCATGTGAATGTAAGATGTCGGTTCTTCACCGAGTTTGAAATGATGAGGTGCCGATATTTTAAAATAGGGTTGTATTGTATCAAACTTTTAAAGGTTCCACATCCAATAGCTCTGGCACAACGTTCGATGCGCAAAAAAACTAAACGCATATTCTAAGATCAGCGGTGTCAGCCGGTATGTACAAATTCTGTTCATGATACTTATGCAAAATATAGTAGGATGAATGACGGTAAGGCAAATTTCGATGCTAAAATTGTAAACACGTATTTATACTCGTATATCATCGGTATGTGTACGTGTGTGTTATTGCTAAACTCAAATAACACTTTTTCCTTTAAATCGATTGGTGACAGGAGATTTTTTTAGGTACGAATGGAGGTTTTTCCACAGTGAGGCTCCTGAGATTGACAGCTTGTTGCGATATGTGGGATGAACATTTGATCAGCAAGACATTTCTTCTTTTTTATTTTTTGTTTACAGCGTTAGGAGGCAGGAATTTGACAATTGTTGCATAGCCCTGAGGGAGGTATCAAGAGAAAAAAAACATATTGGGCTTTTCAAATGGATATTGCACTTTCGAGTGCAAAGCTTAAAGTTTACCGAATAAGCGCTTAGAGTTTTATAGTTATTTATAGTAATTTTTCACGACTTAAACTATAAAAGCAATGTTATCTTGTGTTGTGATGCTGAACAAAACCAAGAAACAAACCTTTTTGAGGACTGTGTTCACCATGTTTGGCCGCCCTCAAGGGAAGTTTCGGTGGGTGTAATACGAGTGAAGCGATGTGCGATATCATAATTTTTGCTACCGAGCAAAATTTTCAATTATATCTTTGAGTTAAGGATCAAGTGTTAATCATAACGGCTCAATTCTAGATAATAGGACTAAACACCAGGATACATAACATAATTTAATGTTTACTTTCTGTTAATGCTAGTTAGCATTTGTCAAATATTTCCTGAAAATTTAATAGTGATGCTATTTATCTTGTTCGATAAAATACGACGTGGAGAAAGACTGGCATAATACCTGTCGTAAACAAGCGTTATCCATAGTTAAGGGCATCTGTCATTTAGCGTTCTACGTCAAGAATTCCAATGGTTAAACCATGTTGTTAAAAGTTCCAACAATTCATGATAGGCAAACTATTGAATGTACGCAATAATATAATTTTCTACTATACCAATTGTTCGAAGCGTCTTCGCTTAAGCCAAAACAAATAAGGAAACTTTTTTAGAAATTTTTTATACTTTCCAAATATTAGGAGCCGGTTTGCCGAAACTAGGGATTTAATGACAATGACTGTCCTTATGCTCAATGTTCACGTTTATTCCAGATGTTAGAAGTGTGTTTGCTGGAACTGGAATCACCGAGAAGTGACGACCGTGCCGCTGCTTGCGAGCTGCTTGCCACAATCGCCGCCCTCACTCCACAGCCCTGTGCTCACCGGCACATCGCCAACTCTAGTGCCACACGACATGACCGTTCTAGTTTGTGCATTGAGCCATCAGTCATAGAGAACAAGCTAGACGTACCTCTCTATATTAACGAGGAAGAGGCCAGTAACCATAGCGGCAGTGTGTCATCCAATCTCGATAGCGAAGAATTTGGGAGAGGTCATCGTATTTCAGAAAATTCAAGCAAACCTCTCCGCAAGAAAAGAGAAAGTGAAAACGTCATAAGTCAACTTTTAAACCGTCGTAGAAGTAATGCGTCCTCCACGTCCTCCACTCGTTCTACGAAATCTAGCAAATCGAATGTCGATTCTGGGATTTCGTCTTCCCCGAAGCGCGGCAGTTTGGTGTCGTCTTTGGAATCGTCAAGCTCAGCAGACGGGAAGCGTGGAGAACTCCTGACGAGACACAGTTCGCATGTTGAAGACATCATGTCGTCATCGTACCCTTCAGCAGTCGACTCTCAAGCCTCTTTAGCTCAGCGCTTACAGTGCGCCCGGCCGCATTCGTCCTACGAATCGCACCCTCTAGACTCGACTGCTGCCAGTCCCATGGAACCATATCCCGCCGTGCGCCTCGCGACTCTGTCTCAGTTCATTGAAGTATTGTCGTTCGTGCAGCACAACGACAATAGCAGTAAGGTTCAGAAGGCCGCTAAACGCGGTCTACAGCAGTTAGGGTCAGAAGGTGCTGAGGCAATGCAGCAATGGACGCTCTCTGCACATGGATTCCAGGGTGTAAAAGTTCGCAGGGATAAGAATTTTTAGAATTTCTGGTAATCATCAGCGTCTACAGACCAGTTTATTCCTGCTCAGCGTACTATACCCAAGCTATTTCCTTATCATTTTTTATTCAAACATCTATATTTCGATTGGTCCAAATGATGTTCAATTCTAATAGTAAATGAACTGTAAGTTATGCGACGGTCGATGTTAAATATTGAGCAAATGATGTTCGCTGATAGACCGCGGTTATTTTCAATTATTTCTACGTAAAGTCATTTTCTAAATCTTAGAGCATTATCTCATATCAGCGAGAAATTTTGAGAGTACTGTACTGCGAGTAGTTGTAGAGATTAGTTGTGCGCAAATTGACGACCTAGAAAAATTTTCTTTCAAATTATATTGAAGTATATTTTTTCGAATATATTTTCAGCAATTGCAGATTCTTTTAGTTCAGACGTGCTGGGAGAGTGAGTGATGTTGTAATAATGTTCTCTTGGCTTAATCAGCTATCTGGGCTCATCAATTAATATTACAGTAGCCCTGCCTGACATTCGATATGGAGTGTTAGATTATTTTTAGCCAAAAATGATTGCTTTTCCTTTCTTTCTCCGTAAACTGATTTCTGCCTCATCGTTGCGAATGTGTGATAATAATCCAAACATTGTATATAAAATACTCTTGTGTTGGTCGATATCCCCATATTTTACGTTAACTCTTAAGGCCCAAATCTAGTCAGTAGCCTCTCAGCCACTGCGTGTGTGTTGTGGTCGTCTTGTCTGTCGCTGCACAGAATACCCACAGTTTCATCCTACTTCAATCACACCTTCTTCTATCTTGTGTCTGATTCGCTGACTACGTGTACGGGTGGAATATCAATGTTGAGGCTCAGCGTTTTTGTCCTTCTATTTAGAATGTCTATACATAGATTAGAATATTTTGCTACTTCGTGCTACTTGAAAACAAAGGTACGCTTTGCTAATTATCGCCCTCATACTGTTGTGATTAAGCTCTACGCCAATAGGGACTAATTTCAGTCTCCAACGTAGGCGCTACTCGTCAGCATCCTGTCTAGCAACGTACCGGTACATCGATGATGCCTTGGCACTAGTTAGATGAGGATTTACTTGTTTAATTGGTTTACATGATGTATGTTTGCTTATAAACGGTTGGCGTACCGCTTGACAGTCCATCAGGCGTGTATCCAGTTCCGTAATTTACTTTCGTCTATTAGTTTTTCGTTCTAGGTTCTTGTTTTTAACCTTTGCGATGACTATGAGGGCAAGACCATACGTTTGACACCTATTCTACGCGTCATTTGTTGGTGAAGAAATTCTTTTTCTGCGTGGCTTATACCTACCAATGATAAGCGTACCATTGTTTAATTTATTTTTCTTCTGGACCATCGCATTAGCGCTAGAAATTGCCTCCGCGAGTGAGTGATTTAATTATATAATCGATGGTGCTCGCAGCAATGATTATTAGCTACGTATTCAGTGTTCCCACAGCTTTCCCTTGGGTGCGTCTGCGCTCAGACTTGCTTTGACCACGAACTGGAGGACTGTAGCACTTGAGTGTATTATTTTCATTTTGAATTACGACCTCTTTTGACCCTCACGCATTGCTAGAGTAGAATAGTTTCTCTTTCTTCCTGGCTACAGTAATGTTTAATTAGTTGAAATCTTCTTCAAAGTAATGAAGTGTTAGAACATTTGTTAAAAAGTATAATCCGATGATTCAGGGTTATCATCTCATAGAACACAGAAAGAAAGGGGTAGTTTTTGTGCAATGTAAAAATTTAGGACAAAATTGCAAAATTGTCCTAATTTACACCTGATAATAGAAATATATTTGGAATATTAAAGAGCAAAGGCGAAGATTGATAAACACGAAGTGGAGTTGCTTTAGCGCGGCGTTCTGGGAATTAATGATTATTTCAATCTTTTACGCTTGCAGAGTAACAAGCGCCGTGATATCATCTTGGCGCTGCAGATTCTCATTGTGTCTGCGTGAGAACGTGAGTAGATTGGCCTCGTACAAAAATTGGTAAGTACATAATTCCTGTCCTAGGTGCGCTGTGCTGTATGTTCTTAATAAACTGAAATTATCTTATCAGGAGAGAGTTCTAAAAGTATTGGTTTTTGGATCCTTTCTAAGTTGTCAATTTATTCAAGCTTCAATTTAAAAAATATTCATCGTAATTTGAACAAATTTATCAGGTCAAAAGTCTCAGAAGTATCAGTATCGTTACTACTCTAGTGTTGTATTTGATTTTTTAGAATTCATAACCATCTTACTGAGGCAGCGCTTTGAAAGTGATAAAGCTGCAAAAACTATTATTTTAGATTTGATGCAGATATGTCCGCCAGAAGTCGCTGTGTTTCTCAAACTTTGAAATAACAATTTATTAACTGACTACTGCGTTCATTTACAAGTGCAGCTGGGCGGCCATGTTGTTTCCTGTTATTGTCGATAGGTCCGGCGGTAGTGTTTTTATGTACTACATCCGATGTTCATTCGATCACAGGAGAAATTCTAACTTTGACGCACACATCAAATTGAATGAGGAACTCTATGTCGTCCCATTTCGTATTGTTGTTTGTGTACTGTCGAGTACGCAGTTCTATATGCTCCGTTACCGTGGATAATGATGTCCTGCGCACTTTTATAGGCGTCTGAGCAAGTGATGAATATGTGATAACAGTGCGCAGTAGCAATTGATAACTTTCGTACATAACAAGATGAATAATCAGGAATATCATTTCTGAAAGCGCGATCCAAAATATAATATTAAGCCGTTTTTAACAGATGTCGAATATGAATGAATATGCTAAACTGATAGTCGTAAGTAAAGGTCGTCTTGAAGAGATGATCCAAGTGATGACAGTGTGGGGTGCGCTTCCGTCACCAGGTGCCTTCTAGCGGCTACGTTGAAATGTTAAATGCGCGGACAAGCGTGTCAACGCGTGTCCTCGCTTCGCGAGGGCGCCATGTTGTCGCGTCCTAGCTGCGTACCTCAATCATTTCTCAGCAGAATTTCCCTAGGTCATCTGTCTGAAGACTCTTAAACTCTTCAAAAGTGGAAACTGATCGATTAAATTTCTATGAACCCCGGTTTAATGTATCGTTCTTGTCTTGTTACTATCGTGGTGTTCTCAGATGCATTGCAAGTAGGATTGTTTTTTTTTATACATCACGCTGCAGCAGGAATTCTTTCGAGACATCGAAATCAAGATCTTCATCCTGGGTTGGATCCATCGTTGTCAGAATTCTCAAATTTTCTGCGAACGTGTCGTAACTTTGAATTACTTTAATACTTCTTGTGATTGTCCAGGTGAGGGACGTGCGTTATTGAAGTTGTTTCGTTTAAGGATGGGGCCCGTCCCCTGTCCAGGCTAGAGAAGTCTCGCTCCACAACAAATGCAACTCAATTCGCATAAGGATAAATCAGGCCCAGCAGTTTACTCGAAACAAAAGCAGTTCGAAGGTGAACTCGAATATGCCACGCATCTGGGAATTAGCTACGAATGTGTTGGTTTGTGTGCAAGATCTTTAGAGACATTCTGTACATATTTACTTGGATGGTTTACAAATGCCTGTTTATGCGTGCAAACAGCGACAGTGTTTTCCACTAATTTTCGTGTATCTTGATTCAGAACATGTATTATTGTTTTTTCTTAATGTTATGAAAAGCCATTAGATCTGTTGATGTTCATATATTTTAGGTGAGAATCTTTTATAACGTTTATTACTTTCAGCTTTGGTTGAAATCATTCTTCCTCTGTACAGACATCGCTCGTTATGTCGCGAAGTAAAGAAGCCCTATAGAATTTCCCGTTTTTATTCCTTTTACTTGGAAACGAAAAGGCTACTTGCAAATCTTTCTGTGTAGCATTGAAGCTCTATTTGATGGATCAGAAATTTACTGGTGCTACAGTTGATGTTAATTAGCGCCCTTTCTTTTCAAAGTTTATAAGCTGCAGGTAACAACGTGGTTTCTTAGGATAGAATTTATCTCTCATACGTACGATAACATGAGTGTAATATTGTATTTAATTTACTAGGACGCTCGTGATCATTCTTGTGAGGTAAATTCTTGAATCATTAACTGTGTTTATTAAATAAGTGCGCAAGCTTCAGTACTCTCAAGCGGAGTACGCTCTCAAAGGAACAAGCAACAAATATTTCTGGACTGTGAACCTAGTCAATGTTTCAGAAATTTACCTCGAGTGCTTTGTTGGGGTGACTCGAAAAGATGTTTTTTTCATCTTAAGCAGGGCTTAAATTTCTTGTTCTCTTTCTTTTTTGTGGTAATCACTGACGTTCGAAACAATATTTCCCCTGCAAGTATCTTCGATGTTTCGTCTACTTCAACTTTTAACTTTTCGTCCTGTTGTGAACCTCCCCGATCACTGTTGATTTACTCTTCGACGAAGGTCATACGTAGATATTTCCCGTTATGATTTCAAGCAGTCAAATCAGCCCAGAAATAGTCCACTAATATTTTTTCTACATTTTCGATTGATTTGAAGGTGGATCGAAGACCCATAATTTTGAATGTCCGTTTTTTAGGACAAACCTTAATTGCGATGTCCTGTTACCTAAAACGTTATATTTAAATATTCAAATAGACTACTCTTGAGCAGCGCCACAAGGCTCGGTTGCAGATATTTTGGCCGGGCACTGATCACTGTACTCCACAACTAGACAGACAAAATGTCAACGTTTCATTATCAACCCACAAAATATACACGCATTATTCTAAATGCAAAGTGCAAAATTCGACAAAGAAAACAAATTGAGAGTGAGACAGCCATCATTAAGTGAAATATAATCATATAGGGTGCGAGTGAAGGATGCGGTCTACCTGCAATACCACACAGTATAAAAGGTTAAGTAAGAACTACTTCAGTTTGCACTATTCTATTATAATCTTTGTTCTTATTTCGACTGCTGAAGGCGTAACTAAGATTATTTGGAAGCAGGTAGGTCTCTCAAGCGTGAACACTTTAGGAAAAATTATTTTACTACGTAAAACGTATGCCGACAATAACAGACCAAATAATATCCGGACACGGGATAATCAGTCAACTCCGAAACGACTCATACTTTGGCAAATGATTCTAAATATTGGTTTGCGTTTGACGACACAAGAGAACTTTTGGTTTCATAAATTACAACGTGTCAACATTTTCCAATAGGTATTAGTGAAACAAGTATGCTTTTATCAAAAGTTGACATTAAAGCTGCACATTTCAATGAATTTACAAAGAAAGAAAAAAGTAGTTTACCATTAGTGTTCTTGACCATATCCGGAGAACCAGCTCAGACAAACTAAAGCACAATTGATTTAGCATGACATACTTTACACTTTTTTGTTAAGATGATAGAGATAAGAAAAAACGGCATGCTATTTACCATCGTTCTGAAAAACGGAAGACTTTACGAAATGGGCAGACGTAAAAGCACGCTTCAATTGTCTAGCACTAACAGAGACTTACGAATAAGATTGTGTTTTCGCAAAACTAACGCTAAAATTTCACATAGAAGAGTACCTACTTTGGAGTTACCAAAAGCAGGCTAACTCTGTTAGAAACATGCATTCAAGTTAATCTACTTTCTTTTACGAAGACTTCACGTAATATTTAAGTGCTGGGTCTTTGTCACCTGTAATTGTTTTCATTTCAACGCATTTGACTGAAGATTAGCCAACAACAATAAACTCTATAGGGAATTTTCTGAGAAGTTGTTGAATTCTTGCATGTAACTAACAGTGATAAACTCAGCTCATGACACCATCTAATCGAGTTACATCGGAGAGACGGGACAAATAAACTTCATAGCCTAACGATGTCTAACGTAAACTAGAGTAAAAAAGATGAAACGAATTACAAAACGAAAGGCATAAGAATTAATTGAGGAAGAAATAATTATTTTACATTTCCAATTTAGTAAACTTCTATTTTCAAGACCCAAGAAATAAAGCTCCTGTGAATTCCTAGTGACAATACCTTGAGAACCCAATTCAACTACGCTTCCATGATCATATGCGATGACCTAAGAGGAATTAAATCATAAACTTGTTTTCTATTTACGAGTGCCGCAAGCTCGTTTCTAAAACCTTCTAGTAATATCTGGTTTAACCGGTAGTTCGATGTATAAATAAAAAATGAAATTTCTAAGGAAATTCAAAGAATCAGTTGTGCGCCAACATTTCCCAAACGTCATTTCTAGAACTAAAAAAAAAGAGTGTACTAAAACAGCGCCTGCGGCCCTGACAAGCAAACCGTTTCAGACAGTTCACTTCGTGTATAAAGAATTTACCTTTTCTCTCACCTAACTGTGCGAACATGTTTTCAAGCTGTACACAGCAATACCGGAACACACAGAAGTACCAAAACTGAAAGAAATTAGAAAGTTCATTTCTAGGGTCTCACGCGGCATTACGCCGGATATTATTAATTAAGGTTGTTCAGATTTAAATATCCTATTGCAAGACGAAAGTTCAATTTTTTTAAACAGGTAACCCCTGCCTCGAATGAGAGGCCTTTACTTCTGTTTTTACCAGTCAGTAGAAAATTAAACGTTCTCAGTAATGAAAACGCTCAGTTTATGGGAGTAAACTTAATTCATTAAGGATTCACGAGCTAATTGCAAGGTTGAACAAAATTTGCAAATGTTTTGAACACACGTGCCGGTACTAAGTAGGCACTACATCCTCTATCAGCTACTACAGGCAAGGAAGAGCTCATACAAAACAGACTCTAAAACCCCTCTAAAGTCTCCGTACAAATAAAAACGTCACGTTTCTTTAATGAAGGCTTCACAAGAGGAAAAGTTAATAGAAAAATACAAGCTTATGCTCTGAAGCCCTTCCACGAATATCTCGGTTACAATCACAATTGAACATACTTTACATTCGGAAGTACGAAGTTTCTTTACACGAGTCGACAATGCTGGATGATCAGATCACAGGAAGTATCACAAAGCTGAGAAGTCGTTTGTTCACGAGAATGACAAGCCTCCTCAAACTGGTGGCACCGCTACATCCACATCGTGAAAGCATGCTCGGTGAAATTCAATCAAACGGTAAATAATTAACAAGTGTTGTCAACTAAGCAAAAATTATTCCACTTATAAAAATTACAACACTCGTTAGAATTAATAGTGCACATAGAAACAATTGCAAGAGGAAGGAAAACCGGAAAGTATTCAGAAGCTACAATATAAGATGATACTGCATAGTCGAATAAGTCTAACACCAACCACACACACTCAACTGGACACTTATCAATAAGAGAAGAATCTCGCGGCTGTATCAGAACAGCCATGATTGAGTTCAGAGAGCTTCAGTGGTAATGCTTCCCAGCGCATGCAAAAAGGTTGCACTTTACGCACTCTCCAAACATGACAAATAGCGTCGTTATTAAATAAATTGATTCACGATAATATCGCCACCTTTATACGCCGTAATCAGCGTCCCTCACCTTTGAGAAATCACAGAGCATGATAACCACCGCACACACTAGGAATTTAGTTAATGTTCAAATTAGCAGACTTCATGTTTACTGGAATTGAATCACCTGGAACATACAGAAAAGTATGAATATTTACAGATGACCACTGAAATTTATTTACAGTTCTGACGGTGCCAGGTCAACTCATGGCCTTCTTGTTTGAATTCTTCCCTCGTAATTCACAGAGAAAAGTTACGGTTAAAAACAGAAGACAGAAAAAATTATGGGTAAGGTATATATATATGTCGACTATATACCAAAACGCCAAGGTATATTATCAATGTCTTATTTTAAAAATTGTTAATTTTAGGTCAAGCCGTAGCTTCTGTTCATTCAAGATCATCACAATGAACCCCTTCACAAATTTACAGCGCAGCCACACGAGCGCGAAATGCGTACGGAGTTGACGCAGTCCACTGCAGCCGGCACCAGCGTATTTCGAAGAACCGAAAAAGTTATGCAAAACAAAAAACACAAGAGAATAGACGTGTGGAAGCATTCATGCTTGGCACGCCTGCCTCCTCCACGATGGAGACGAAAAATGGGTCCAAAGAAAGACGCGTTTTAACAACCACACTCAAAACAGGCTCTTGTGGCAGGTATTCACTGTATCTGAAAATAAATACCGCCGCAGCGTACTAAATCCTCGGACTATACTGATGAGAACAAATACTATCAGCAAGTGCGAGAGGAGCTCAGGAACCGTACATATTCATGTAGGAGCGGTAAATTCCCGAAATGCATTGAAAAACACGGCTTCCATATGGGAAAATTGGCGACAGCTACAAGTTTTGTAGCATCAAAAGGGCGTACGAGGCAGAGGCCTGTGTGACAGTGGATACACCGCACCTACGATCTGAGCATCGCTCTCGAGCAACAGAGTTGCACCAAGGTAAATTAGAAAATTAGAATTAGAATTAGAATACGTGCTGGACGCACTTATGCTGAAGGTGCTTGAATCTTAGATTTTCCACCATTCCAGTATGTCAACGTACTACAACTTTGACACACTTATTTAAGTGTATTAGCAACAGTAAAACAATATGCAAGAGATGAATATTGAATTTCATCTCTCAAGAGAACCGTTCATTTCGAATTAGCGGAACCTTGGCAATTACGATTATGAGATTTTATGAACAAAAAAGTTAGGAAGTCAAGAAAAATAGATCATAACGTTCTGCTTTGTTTACAGAACGTGACTCAGAAGGCACTAGTGCGTTGCCAGGTGTTGCTTTCAAATGTAATCGCATGCACAAAAACGGGTCTCTACGTCAAAAAAACTGCACTCAGATTAACTCAACTCCTACGAGCGGCCTTCATCACACCCGGAGAACAAAAGTTCTAACGTCCTGTGGAATGTCCCGCTATTCTGTCGCTCACAAAATTGACTTCCACTCGATCCTGAATGCATAATGAACACTCTTCAAGGAAACCCACTGAGTGCTCTGAACTCTTGAAAGCGTGCGCACTGCAGCAGCTAGGGACTCTCTCTTCCACATTCTGAGGGAGGAAAGGAACACAGAAATATACTTAGAGATTTAACTTGTAGTAAGCGTGCACCACTGCTAAATGCTAACAACGATGCACAAACGAGCAAAAGGACGCTGTGATAGTTACATGGTGTGTAGAGACAAGAATTGTGCTCTTAGGCATGGTCGGTATTTTCGGAAGGTATATTTCATAAGTATTTTATAAAATTGACGTTATGCAAAATTAAATTTTACATGATTCATAACAATACTCAACTGCCAAACGTGTAAAGTATTCACTTATATCCGCCAAAATGGCGTACATCCGCTCGCGTCCACACCATGTAACCAAATCACAACAACTATCCGAGTTGGTAACACAGAAATTTAACTGATGAAGAAACAGCTGATATTCAATGTAGATGTTTCGAGCCTTAAGTCAGCTTTGACTAAAAATTAGCAAAGACAGACAGGAACTATACATATTACACTACTGGAGTGCTACTACAGAGCATCCATGCACTCGTCTGAGCAGTAAGATAGGGTTTCAATGATGATTCAAACTCAAAGTTGAAGATTGTCGCGGGAGTACAAGTTCACTTATTCATCACTAATAGCTCGAGTACATGGACAATGAGTGCTGCATAAAAAGTTAGAGCATCAGCATAGTACTGATGTAAATACTGGTGAATTCAGCGTGATTTCAAGAATAACTTCATTAAGTAACTTTACTCGATTCTTATCGAATTCATTGATGAAAATGTGTCGAGGCTCGAAACGCACCACACCGGTATTCACAACTTCTTTTCTACAACTGTGCAAGGAAGCGAACATATGAGGCAACATAGATTCGGTGTACTAGATGGTACTTTTAGAACAGTGGGGAATATTAAGAAAGGAAACAAATAAAATAAGAGCAAGCGCTGTGTGAGCCGAGGTGGAAAGAAAAAAGAAAATATATTAAATCACAAAAACATCGATAACATACAGCAAACACGATTTCAATTTTCAATCCTAAACTTACCACAGAAACGAATAACGGGTGAGCTATTACAAAAAAAAGTTAGTATGAAAGAGAATAAATATAGATCCTGGTGAAAAATACAGGAAATTTTCCTAAGAACATAAGTGACGACAGCAGAACTCAAATGCATCACACCCTTCAACTAGAATGCGCTCGCTTATCGTACTTGGGTGGCAGCGCTAGGCGGGTTTTATAAGGTGGTTAAATTTGAAGGGCCGATGTTGATTTTGAATAAAACACAAGTTTTCACCCAATTTTTATTTCTCACCTTGAGCAAAAATTTTATTTCTCTCCTTGAGCAAAATTTTTATTCTAAATAAAGAGTTTCCCCGTCCTTCGTTTACCTTTGCTGGTATAAGCCGAATATTTCTAAGCGTACTCGTATATCTGGGAAGAGTTACACCAACCACCTGAATTCAGTACATGTTCTTCAAAAAAAGCATGCTGATGAAGGGGTTGATAACAAAAGAGAATCAAAATACTGGTGAATTCAGGATATAAAAAGCGGGAAGAGATAGGCAAAATGGAATTTTTATTCCTTTTTAGTGAAATTCATGAAGGTTCATGCGAGTTGAGTCGCCGTGGACTTACCAACGACCAAATTTACAGTATCGGTTAAAAAATATGCCCCGAGTTGCTCGAGTTCTTTCACCATAAGTTACAACACCTCTGACAATTCGAAAGCAGGTTGCATGCACAACTAAACTAGCAACTAAAACAACTGGCAGTGAAAAAGAAGCTACTAATGGCATGTGCGATGGGTCTTTTAAAAGTTGCTTCTTCATTTTAAGCTGTAAATAAAAA